>JAHTLZ010000328.1:4294287-4316063 GCA_023846285.1 Phrynocephalus versicolor
AGGGAAGGGTGTCCTTGGATGGAGGCTGCCCCTCCAGGGGAGGCCGGGATGTTCTGCTGCCCTCCTTGGCCAGGACGCCTGATGGCTTCCAGCTCCCTTGCTGTGGCCACTCTCGCAGCCTCGCTTTCCCTCACCCTCTTTGCTCTCTTGGCAGCTGGGCCGGGGGGGGCCAAATGGGGGGGAGCTGGGCACAGAGGCCTTCGGGCCTCCCCTCAGCATTCATGACGCACAGAGAGGGGCACACTTATTACTTCCCAGGAAACACCTCCCCCCAAAAAATCCACTAGCCATCATGGGAAGTGGCCACGTCAGCTGGAAGGTCCCCGGGGGGCAAACCAGGATCCTTTTAATGCCTGATTCTGCCCCTGGCCTGGCGCTGCTTCTTTGGGGCAGAAGGACGGCTCCTGGGGGTGGGGAGGACACACCTGAGGCCGCAGAGCCGCACGGTTTCCTCCTGTGGGTGAGCGGCCCTTCCCTTTGCTGGCTGGCAAGCCAAGAGGCAGCGGGTGCCGGGAGGGCGGCCATGATGGGTGTGGGTGCCCGGCAGACTGGCCGTTGGCATCCCCGGCCACCTCCTGCTCTCCTTCCAGCGGCCCACATCGGTGTCGGCATCAGCGGCCAGGAGGGGATGCAGGCAGTCCTGTCCAGCGACTTCTCCTTCGCCCAGTTCCGGTACCTGCAGCGGCTGCTCCTGGTCCACGGGCGCTGGTCGTACCTGCGCATGTGCAAGTTCCTGGCCTATTTCTTCTACAAGAACTTTGCCTTCACCCTGGTCCACTTCTGGTACGGCTTCTTCTCCGGCTTCTCGGCACAGGTAGGCCCGGCCGGGCACCTCCGAGGTGGGATTGCTTACCTCCTTGCTTAGAAATGCTGGCGGACCCAGAGGGTTCCCCTAGGAGGTCCCTGGTGGTGGCAAACCTTTGGCACTCCGGATGTTTTTTACCACAACTCCCAGAATTCCAAGCCTAGATTGCCAATGGAAAAAGGACGGTGGGGGTCCTTTAACATCTGGAGTGCCAAAAGGTTCACCACCACTGCCCTAGGAGGTGGTGGCGTCGTAGTGCTGGACTGGTAGAATCTCCCATATTTTACCCAGCCAGAACCAGACCATTTTGGTGAACCAAGACAGAACATCTGGAAGTTCTGTCTGCCTGTGGAGGACTTGGTGCCCTTGTGTGAGGGCAGCAGCAGCAGCAACAACAACAACGGAGGGTGGAGGGTGGAGCAGAGGGGAGGCCTTGCCCCTTCCAAGCCCAGGGAAAGTGCTTGGGGGTTGATGCTGCTCAGGCCCCTCCTCTGGCTGCCCTTCCTCTTAGGGCTGAACTTTCCCTTTCGGCTGCTGGAAGGGTGGCTTGAATCCACGGCACGCACCCCCACCCCCCTTCCCCCCACCCCACCCCAGCCTCCGAGGAGCCTTGGGCTTCTTCGCTCTCTGCCATGAGGATCTTGGTGTTGGGAGGAGGAGGAGGAAGAGGGGGTAGAATCCCTCCTTCCTTCTTTCATTGGAGAGGGGGGGTGCAGTTTTGTTGGTTGCATGGGCTGGTGCTGCCCCCTTCTGGATACATAGTGGAATGGCTGAGAATTCTCAAGGGAGCAGTGTTTCAAAGGGGTAGTAGAACTGCGAGCATGGTTACACTGTGTGTTGTGTGTGTGTTGTGTCATTACAATCGTGACCAACTCTTCGTGACTCCATGTCCATGGAGTTTTCTTGGCAGGAGTACTGGAGTTCCTACTCCAGGAGCCTACAGCACCTGGTATTCCCTGGTGGTCTCCCATCCAAGTACTAACCAGGGCCGACCCTGCTTAGCTTCCAAAATCAAGCGAGATCGGATGTGCTTAAGGCATCTAGGCAGCATTGGTTACATTACCCATAAACAATAACAAAAACATGTTTTAAGTTGAATTATAATAGAGACTTCATGGAAGTGTGGACTTTTTTTTAAAGGGAACTGTATAATTTTGATTGGAAGTGAGGTTTTTCAGCTCCTCCACCAGAGGGTTATATTATCTTGGATGTCAGTTTGTCTTAATTTTAATCAATTTACCAGTATTCTGTTACAGTAAACTTCTCCCAATGTGTTGTCCCTAGATAAGCAGGGTAAAATACTCTAAAATAAATAAATAAATAAACTGCTGTGGCTTCTCTTCCGTACAATTTTTTTTTTAAATAAACATTCCTTCTACTTGAGCTTTGTAACACTTGTTTGTTGGGCCGTGGCAGTTTTAAAACACTGCTTTCCCCCTTGTGGATTGTTGTTCTCAACTCACATAGGAGTTTTGAACACCAGCAAGAAGCTGGATTGGTGTCTTTGGCCATGACCATTGCAAGTGTACAGCTCACACTGTTTTTATTTTCAAAGACAGAGCCATCAGCAGGACAATGATACTTTTTGAAATAAAAATTAATGTACGTAGTTCTAGTTGACATAGTTCTAGGAGACCCATGACACAGTGGTTAAATGCCTGGACTGTAGCTAGAATTGTGCTCATAACCTGGGGTTCAGTCCCTGGTAGCCGGCTCAAGGTTTAATCAGCCTTCTATCCTTCCAAGGTCAGTAAAATGAGGATCCAGCTTGCGGGGGGGGGGGGATGTGTAGCCTGTATAATTAAATTGTAAACCGCCTAGAGAATGCTTGAAGTGCTATGGGGAAGTATATAAACAGAACACATTTGCTTTTTTTGCTTTTAGTGTTATGTCACTGTAAAATATTGTTTTAAGAAGAAACTGAAGGTCATCTAATAAATGATAGTGGGTTCTTGGGCATGACACTATTAAGCAAACATTGTGATCCACAGGCATACTGGAAATGCCACACTTTAAATAAAAATATTAAAATTAGCAGTCAAAGGCAAAAGAAAACGAAATAAAAAAAAATAATAAACATTGTTGTATCTTAAAGATTTTAATGTGAGCTTTCGTGAGCAAGTCTACTTCCTCAGGTTTGTCCACAAAAGTTCACATTAAAATATAGCAGGTGGTCATTAAGGTGCCACATTGTTTTTGTTTTCTTTCTTTTTCGTTTGTCTTTGCTGGATATGCTAGCACAGACTAACATGACTACCTCTTCTAAAATGATTTGAATTTTAAATGTACTCCCTGACATCAGTACAGGAAGCTGAGTCATGGCAACTGGACTTCTTTTCTTGAGAGATTGAAACATTTCACTGCTCCTCCAAGCAGCTTCATCAGTCTGAGGAAAGTTGGTGGTGAGGCCTCCAATTTATAGTTCACCTGTTGGGTTTTAATCCTTGTCAAGAGCTATTCAGCAGAGTCCTTGGGAAGTAAATCTTCAGAGTATCGTAGGAGTACTCAGCACAAACGAAAGCGGGATGAATAGGTGTCAGCCAGCAAAGGGAGACAGTAACCCAAATGCATATTTGCCTCTCGGTAGCAAACAAACTCACATACACACCCAGTTGCTATGCACAGCTTAATAAGGAGAACAAAACAAGCTTATGTAGAAAAATAGAACATAGCTTTACTATAAAATAGGGACAAGACAAAATAACAATACTGTAGTCAGTCCATACAATACAAAAAATACTTAGCGTAGCTTATGCAGAGAGAGAAAAGGCAGCAACATCATTCTGTTAGGAGAGGCAGGTCGCTGGCTAAGGAGGCCTGGCTCAGGAATAACTGAGCAGAGCTAGGCGAAGGTAGAACCTTCCCTTACACTAACAGGAAAGGAGGGACCGGTGAAAGGTGGTGACTGAATAGCCTAAGGACAGGCTTCTAGAAGATTCACAGATTCAGTCCACTTCCTCGGGTCAGAGGCTGCAGGGCAACTGCATGACTCCCATATTCCTACGTGGGCCCCGTGACCAGGTGGTGACAAAAGGACAAAGGTTCATTAGTCCAGGAGCGATGCCAGTTTCCAGGCCAACGGTGTCGTTGACCCAAGGGGCCAGCTGGGGGAATCAGTGTCGGTTTCGGCACTTGGGCATGACTTAAGAACCTTCGTGGAGAGCTGGAGTTTGTGGTTGGGTTGGAGCACTGGCCTCCCGAGTCAGGGGTTGAGGGTTTGAACCCCCACTAGGCCTCCCAGGAGGAGAGAGGCCACTCCAGCGGGTGCAACGGATGGAGCCACCTGCTCGGGCACCTACAGTAGGTGGCCTTGGGGCAAATGGCCTGTCCAGGGGCCCTAGAGCCTCCCCAGGAGAAAGGACATTTTGTCTCTTTGAAATCCTCAAGAGGGTTGGTGGGATTTGGATTTGCCTTAGTGGCTGTTATTATGCATTTGTGTGGGCTGGGGGGGGGGGACTTCACTGCAGTTAGAGATTAGCACAGAAAATGGTGTAAGTGGCAGTAGCATTATTAGCGTCAGTGAAAGCAAAAAAGCTAAGCAAGGTGTGCTGCTTATATTCTGCCCCACAATGCCCAAAGCACTCTCTGGGCAGTGCACAATTTATTTATGCAGGCTGCACATTGCCATCACCACCCCCAGTGAGCTGGTTACTCATTTTACCAAACTTTGAAGGATGGAAGGCTGAGTCAGCCTTGAGCCAGCGACCTGGAGTTGAACCCCAGGTTATGAGCACACAGCTGCAGTACAATAGTTTTAACCCCTGTGCCACGAGACACGAGTAAGGAGCTTTTGTGAGTGCAAGTTGCACAAACATCCGGACACAATTCAAGTCGCTCACTGTCTCCTCTGTGCCGCCCTTAAAGGGCTGGGGGTCAAAAGAAAGAACTGTGAAGCCAGGAAGTGGTGCCATTTGCCAAGTCAACATCTGATTCAGTGGCCAGAGGCTTGCTTGCTTTTGTTATGGTGTCGGGGTCATTTCATTTTCTCTCCGTCCCCCAAACAGGCTCACCTCTGAGTACGGAACCTCATGTTCCCTGCAAAACTGCGCTGGTGGCTGTTTGCTCCACCCGGAGACAGCACTGATTCATTGAGCCCAAGGAGGCTTATGGACGTTCTTTTCTTGAGTCAACCCCTCTGGCCACCCTGGCTTCTCAACAGCCTGAGCTGAGCGGGAGAGCCAGCTCGGGCCTCGTTCCCTGACCAGAAGGATCCATGCCCTTTACCGGTCCTCCCTCTGCTCCGGCACTGGCACTGGCACCGGACAGTCCCACAGAAGGCTCTCCGTTGGCCCCCTGGGTCCGGCCGTGGGCGGGGTGCGGCGGAGGCCCTGGGCCAACCGGCCAGCCGAGCTCCCTCCTTCCGCTGCCCTCCTGCCTTTCTTCTCTGCAGACGGTGTACGACGAGTGGTTTATCACCCTGTACAACATGGTGTACACCTCCATGCCTGTGCTAGGGATGAGCCTCTTTGACCAGGTACAGGGCCCCCCGTGTGTGGATTCTGGAGGCTGGGTGGGGTGGGGGTGGGGGTGGGGTGTTTCGCCCAGCTAGAGGGGCCGCCTTCCTCTGCCAGACGAGGCAGCACCACCAGGCCACGGGGGCTGGGACGGTTCTCCAGAGGCGCCCTGCGGGGTGCTGGCACCTGCCCCCCTCTCTGTACGAAAACCGAGACGGACAGGGATCACCCACGAGGAGCTTGTCTTTCGGGGGAGAATGTCGGGAAAGCAGCTTCACAGACATGCAGGCTTTCTCTCGGGGGCAGACTGGAGCCAAGCTCCCCATAGATCTGTGGGGTGTATGTGTGGGGTGGAGGTGGCCCCCTTGCATCCCAGGTCAGTGACCGGCCTCCTCCTCTTCTCCCCCCCCCCCGCCCCCGGCCCTGCCAGGACGTGAACGACCACTGGAGCCTGCAGTTTCCCCAGCTCTACGCCCCCGGGCAGCAGAACCTCTACTTCAACAAGAGGGAGTTTGTCAAGTGCACCCTCTACAGCCTCTACAGCTCACTGGTGCTCTTCTTTGTCCCGTACGGGACCCTGAGCAACTCCGTGCGGAGCGACGGAAAGGCGATTGCCGACTACCAGTCCTTTGCCCTCATAGCTCAGACCTGCCTGCTCATCGTGGTGTCTGTCCAGGTAACGGGCTGAAGACTCCTCCGCCAGGCATGGCGGCCTCTGTGAGGAAGGAGCAACCAGGGGCCACAGCTAAGATAAATCACTTGCACAGCATCCCCTCAGTCGACTAGGCTAAGAACCCCATTGAAAAACGGAAGGCAGTGGCCGTACTCGGGTAAGATATGTTCTTGACCGAGAGCAGCAATCCTGAAGCTCCAAAGAGGTGCAGTTCAGGTCCATCACTGAGGCTTCCGGAGGTGAAAGAAGGCTCCCCCCCCCCTTTCGGAGCAGCTGCTCAAAGTGAGGAGGCGATTCCAAGGCCCTGCGGCTCCACATGGTTCTGGGGCTCAGAGGAATCGGATGGCTGGGTGTGCAGGCAGCCCTGCCCTGGGAGACCTCCTGGGTGTGTGTGTGTGCAGGAGGATGAAAGGCCTGGCCTTTCTGAGAGAGGCACACATCCCAACATTTTTGAACATAAGAACGTAGAGCCAATGCTGGATCAGGCCAAAGGTCCATCTAGTCCAGCTTCCTGTATCTCACAGTGGCCCCACCAGATGCGTTTGGGAGCGCATGAGACTAGATATCTGTCTCCTGATACCACTCCCCTGCATCTGGCCCTTGAAGGACCCCGGTTTTAAGCCTGGAGATGACACATCTCCATCATGGTTTGTCATCGGGGATGGACTTTTCCTCCAGGAATCTGTCCAGTCCCCTCAGCAAGGTTTTGGAAAATAAACTGCCCAGCAGTTCCAGCCTGCTGTCCTGCCAAAGTGCATGAGGGACCCAAAGCAGCCTCCAGCCCCTGCAGGACCTCCTCTGCCCCTGACTTGGGGGGTGAGGGGCTCCCACAGCCAGTTTCCTAATTGGGGGCCCAACAGTAGCCGGCCTCCCGCTCTGAAAGGATGCCCTGACCAGTGTTGCTGGCCATGGCCGGCCGGTCTTTTGCAGATAGGCCTGGACACTGCCTACTGGACTGCTGTGAACCAGATGTTCATCTGGGGCAGCCTGGCCGTGTATTTCGCCATCACGTTCACCATGTACAGCGATGGCTCCTACTTGATCTTCACAGCTTCCTTCCCATTCATTGGTATGTAGTGTGTGTGTGTGTGTGTGTGTGTGTGACTCTTTCAGAAGTCCCAACACCACCGCCCCATGGCCTTCTGTAGAGACCAGCAAGAAGGCCCCCCTTCTGTGGGCTACTGGGGGAGGAACCGGCCTGCCCAGAAATAGAATCCGGTTGCAATGCTGGGGTCGAGACCAGCGCTCTCAGTAATCTTGCTCCTGCCGCCTGGAAACAGAACACCTGCCTCTTGGGCACCAGTGGCCCCTGTAGGTGGGCGGGTTGTGTGTGTGTGCAGGACCAGGGTTTAAGGGCCCTCCCTGCTAGAGGGGGCTCCGTAGAGGCTGCACCGGTTGTCCTGCTGAAGAATGGGGGCTCCAGGCTTTCCTGGGCTTTCCCCGTGCCAAGGGCACACTGCCCCCCCCCCCCAGAAGCCACAGGCCGATTTTGGCCGAGGCAGCCCCCTCGGCTCTTCCCAGAGGTCCACGGCCCCCGTGGCCCCGGTGGAAGCAGGGGAAGCGTTCTGTGCAGCTCACTTTGCCTGTGGCCTCCTTTGCACATCTCTCTCCCCCCACCCCCACCACCTCCAAGGAACGGCCCGGAACTCCTTGAACCAGCCCACCGTCTGGCTCTCTGTCCTGCTCTGCGTGATCCTCTGCGTCATGCCGGTGGTCGGCTTCCGCTTCCTGAAGACTCAGCTCCAGCCCACCCTCAGTGACCAGGTAGTAGCCCCCCCCCTTGAGGCTCTTTGCAGGGGCCGGGGCTGGGGGGGCAGTGGGAAAGGGCCGGAGTGAGGGGTGCCTCTCACATCCCTGGCCAGTGGCCACTGGTGCAACTACACTCCCTTCCGCCTGAGCACACTGCTGACACACACACACACACACACACACACCTGCGTGCCAGCTGCAGGCAGGAGCAGGGGAGGTGGCAGACACAGGGCAAGAGGGGGAAAAATTAGGCTGCCTCGGTTTGGAAGGGGGACAATTTAGGAGCATCAACCCCCCCACACACCGACTTTGGGTAGTGGGCCTTTGAGGGGCCCTTGCAGTGGCACCCACAGAGCCCCAGCCCCACCCCCTTGAGCCTGGTGGCCCACAGGGGCTGGGGTGCCTCCTGTCACTTGGAGGCCGGGGCTTCGGCCACTTGGGCCCAGCCTGCAGTTCTGCTCACCCCACCCCACCCCACCCCCGCGTTTGGCACTCCCACTCTGTCAGCCCTACTAAAACAATGTCTGGGGAGGTCTGTGTGCCTGTAAAAGGGGGGGGTCCCTGCTGCCCCTCCCTCTTCGGATGCCCTGGATGCCCCCCGTCCTCCTCTTTGCCCTGGCCACCACCACCGAGGGGGGGGGCTGCTCCCGAGAGGTTTGTGGGGTGCTGCTGGTGGGGGTGGTTGGGGGTCTCTCCCTCCCTCCCTGGCGCCGCCGCCTGCCGCTCAGCCCCGCCGCCCCCTCTTTGACCGCAGGTCCTGCGCCGGGTCCGGAAGCTGCAGAAGCGGCCGCCGCCGCCCTCGCCCAAGCGCCGCAAGAGGGTCAGCGTCTCCCGCCGCTCCGGCTACGCCTTCTCGCACCAGCAGGGCTTCGGGGCGCTCATCACCTCCGGGCGGAACATGCGGCCCAAGTCGCCCTTCAGCCACACCGGCTCCTACTCCCCCAGCGGCGAGCAGCACCGGCTCAAGTGGGCCGACCGGCGCTGAGCGGGACACCCCCGCCCCGCCGCCGCCGCCCGGGCATCCCGGAGGAGGAGGAGGAGGAGGAGGACGCGGAGCCCTCCGCGGGGGCCGCCGAGCAAGGAGGAGGAGGAGGACCCCCGTCCTGGGCAGGAGCAGGAGAGGCCCCGCCGGGTGGAAGCTGGCCTGCGCCCCGTGGCGCAGCCGGGAAGGGGTCCGGCGCCTCCAGCCGCGGCGGCCAGGGCTGGCCGGGTCACGCTCCGGTGCCCCATCGAGGGAGCCCCCGGGCCAGGCGCGCCTTCCTCTTCTTGCTGCTCCCGGGGTCAGGAGGCCGCCGCCGCCGCCGCGCGCGCCCCTGGGGCCACTGGAGCCGTGGGGCAACCAACACGCTTTAAAGGGGGAACTCTTCCGAGCCTCGTGGGGGGACTGACTTAGGGGTGGGGGTCGAAGGCGGTGTCGGCAGCGGCAGCCCATTTGATGAGGAGGGGGGAGTGCTTTTCTCTGGCCGCCTGGACCCTTGGTCGGCGAGGGGAGTCAGGGGTGGGGGAGCCGTCGGGGGCGCTTGGAGTCCCCTTTTTGTACCAGACTTTTTAATAAAAGTAGCAGCTAAAGGCTGGCCTCCGACGTGCAGCCTGGTCCTTCGGGGCCCGGCCAGAGCCTGAGCCGGCGGCTTCCAGGCGCCCCGGCGGGAGATCAGCGCAGGCCTCTTCCCTGCCCGGTCCTGCCGCCGAGCGGAGCTGCCCCCGAGCCCCCCCCCCCAACAACGCCGCCGCCTTGGATCCTGCCCTGGGCGTTTCCTCGCCGGCTTCTTCCCGGAGCGGGTGCGGATCCGCCCGCGGCTCGTGGTCCTGGGACGCCCGTCGGGCCAAGGGAAGGGCGGCGCGCCCCCTCCGAAACACTTCCCTCCTGGGACGCTGGCAAGCTTTCCCGGAATGTGCCGAAGAGGCTCCGGATCCGCCCATCCTGCCCCCTCTTCCTGGAGCAGACGCTTTTTATTTTGCATCTCTGGTCCCTACAGCGGTTTGCATTCCACACTGCAGCGGTTGCTTAGCAATCGGCTTCCCTTTCCCACTTGGCTGAACCGCTTTAAACTAAGAGAGAGAAACGGGAAACAAACAAACAAACAAAAAAGGCAGCGCAGTATATCCTCACATACAACCAAATCTCTTTAAAAGGGGTGCAGGAACCGTTTTTTTTTTTTTTTTAAACCACCCCCAGTGGTCCTCCCAAGAAAACCAACGCAGCAGTAAAAAATGGACGTGACCAAGGGGGCTCTTCAGAAAAAGCGATTTGTCTTTAAGGAAAAGGCGTTTCAAATCTAAGTGTGTGTGTGTGTGTTAGCGGTCCAAGCCCTACAGGCGAGGGGGAAGGGGATCAGCTCCTTGAACCTGGAGTCCTTGAGCAGCAGGGAGACCAGAGAAAGGTCGTCTGCTGAAAGGATGTGAGCAGGATGCTCCACTCTATGAGGCTAAATCCAGTGGCCAGCGGAGTGGAGATCCCCAGATGTGCTGGCCCAACTGAGCCTATTCCTGCAGCCCAGTGATTCTCCCTGCGCCTTTCCTCAGCAGGCCGCCTGGCGTGGATTTCCCCTGGGGAAGGCAGGACTGGGACCCCATGTAAAATATGTAGTGGGAAATAGTGATCGCAGGTGTGTTTCGGTATGGAAATTTGGAGAGGTTGGGGGTTCAGGGGGCTGAGTTGTTAAACTCTAAAGGGGGTCCCCCTAGGAGAAAATCATTCTAATTGTGTCTAAAGCCACAAATTACTGGGGGGGGGGCTATTATCGCCTTCTGGTTCAATTAGAAATTATGTTTTCTAGGGGAACCCCGTTTGGAGTTTAATAACTCAGCCCCCTGAACCTCAAACCTCTCCAGATTTGGGGGTTTACAGGGAAGAGTCCAAAGAAGCTCCCCTGCCATTTTGGTTCCTGTAGGACAAATTGTTTCATTCCTAGAGGGAAAAAATGGTGTTTCATTTCGTTTCCTAACGAAATGCATCCTACTGTTTTGTTACATAATGTAAAGTGTTCTGCTTATATACCGCCCATACCACTTCAAGTAGTCTCTTGGCGATTTACAGTTTTTTAATTACAGTTTACAAGCTAAACATTGCCCCCCCCCCAGCAAGCTGGGTACTCATTTTACCGATCTCGGAAGGATGGAAGGCTGAGTCAACCATGAGCCGCTACCTGGGATTGAACCCCAGGTCCTGAGCACAGTTTTACTGCAGTACAGGCATTTAACTACTGTGCCACCGGGCTTGTCATAAGGAAATGAAGATTCAGTGTTTCATTTATCATTTTGTGCCCATCTCTACAGTAGTTGCTACTGGCACCCTAGAGGGCCCTCAAAAATATTGTTATCATCTAAAATAATTTTACCCTTCCTGTCTCCTTAAAAACGGACCCGAGGTGGCTTACGTCAGCAGGAGCCAATGTTCAAAAAGCTGAGAACAGTATGGGTACAATAAATATTACAACATAATTAAACAAACACCATACTAAAATGGTAAACAAAATTAATACTGAAAACACATTTCAAAACAACAAGGTGCAACACTTCATTGAGAAACTTCTTTCAGAAAGCCAGTCATTCACGAAAGGCCCACCCAAAGATAAAAGTCTTTGCCTGCCCAGCCTGGAAGAAAGAGGCAAGACTCAAAGAATGTGGGATTAAATAGGGCCACAACTTTATTAAATCTTTACTATAACCTGAAAAAAAACTTTTATTAGCAAGGGGACCTGACATAGTGCAAGAGGCTAAAGGCAAGAAATCATATCTCCATTTCTTGCCCTTTAAATCCCACTTTTATAATCTGTCCAGTACAATCTTTTCCTGGCCCCTTTTCCTTACCCAGCACAGCTCTCGCCAATACAACTTGAACAAAGGTCAATTCTTATTATTACAGTACTACCATCCTAACACTAACTATTAATTTATATGAGAGCTGTGTTAGTCACCTTAAGGGTGCTTGTCATGGGGGTACCCAATGAATTCCATTACCTCTTGCACTACCGGTGTTGTGACCGGGGTACTTCAAGGGCCAGATGCAGGGGAGTGGTATCAGGAGACAGATATCTAGTCTCATGCGCTCCCAGGCACATCTGGTGGGGCCGCTGTGAGATACAGGAAGCTGGACTAGATGGGCCTTTGTCCTGGTCCATCAGGGCTCTTCTTATGTTCTTATGTTCATTTTCGTAACAGACAAACCTATTTATTCCCCACAATGAGGGGATGGGCAGGGCCAGCGCATCCATTAAGGTGAACTAGGCAGTTGCCTAGGGTGCCAAAATGGAGAGAGAGCGCTGGCCAGCCTGCTGCCCCCCCTGCCCCCCACCGCTGGCCACCACCGTCTGTCCCCCCGCCGCCCCCCATGCCCATTGCCGGCCGCCCCCCACACTTGTCGCCCCCCCGCCGCCCCCACCACCTGCCCACAGACTTAAGAGTTACCTGTATTTTTTCCATCTATAAGATGACCTCATGTATAAGAGGACACGCCCCCTTTCCAACCCAAAATTACAGTTTTGCAACCACATGGTTCTTTCCTCAGCTTAAGATGACTCTCAGTTTGTAGTCTAACAGTTTAAGACAACAAATATATAGTCTTATACATGGAAAAATACTGTAGGTTTTTCCTAATATTCAACCAAAATAGGGTTTCCTGTAGCTTGAACCCATTATTACGTCTGCACTCATGAACAGAACCTCCCCCTCCTCTTGGAAAGTGGTGTCCTGTCTCCCACCACCACCACCACCACCACCCCATCTTCTCCTCTCTGGGCTGCGCATCTCCTGCTCTTTCTGTCTTTCTTCGTAGGGCTTGGTTTCCAGTCCCTCGTCATCCTCGTGGCCCTCCTCTGAACTGGCTTCAGTTTGACAGCATTGTTCTTAAAGTGTGCTTGTCTGGAACTGGACACAGGACTTGAGATGGGGACCCAGTGCCAGATAGAGGCCTTCACAGGATGTGTAGACTATACTTCTGTCAATGCAGCCTAAAATTGGCTGTGATTCTGCAGCTCACTGTCTACCTACCTGAGAGCTGTTCTAGCCCACCCGTAGCTAGCAAGCTTGCTAATCAGAATGTTATGGGGTACTTGGTCAGAGGATTTGCTGAAATCAAGATGTATTACGTCTACAGCATTCCCACCTTCTACCATTGAGGTTACATGATCAAAAAATGAGATCAGGTTAGTTAGTCTGACAGGATTTGTTCTTGACAAATCCATATTGGCTTCCAGTTGTTATTTCATTCCTTTCATGATGCTTTCACAGTGGCTGTCTTATAATCTGCTCCACATTTTCTCCTGGGATTGATGGCATTCCGACTGGCCCATAGTTCCCTGGTTCCCCCTTTCCCTCTTTCTGGAGATGGCACTTCACCCATCACACCATGGTTTTAAGAAAACCACAGGCTCTGCTCCTGCAACCTTTTGAGCCTGTTCTTTCAATACCCTTGGATGCAATACCTGCATAGGTGCTCCCTGGCCTTTCAGCAGGAGGGAGCTGATTTCCTACTCTACCACAGTACAGGCAAAGGAAATAAATAATAACTTTATTTTATAATAAAAACTTTAATTTTATCCTGCCTCCCCCCCCAAAAAAAAGCCAAGAAGGTTAAGTGGGGGACACTTAGTAGGCTGAAGGACAGAGGCGACAGCCTCACTCTTGCAGAAGAAGTCCTTGGCTGGCTGAGCACTTGGCCCATGCTACTGCTGCTCTGGATTTCTCCCTCCCCTGCTGCCTCTTTCTAGCTAGCAAGAGAAGGGAAGCAAGAAGTCACTTCAGAGAGAAGAGGAGGAAGCAAGGCAGCCTAAGGGTTCTCATCTATGTGGGACTTTGGAAAAGATAATGGGGGGAGGGGAGACACAAGGACATGGGAGATCTCTGGCCTGCCTTGAAGTGTGGCCCAGTGGTCTGCTTCCTAGGTTGTCCTTTGTTTTAAGAGCCATTGCTCCCCCTGGGAAGCCACTGCCACCTATTTTGGTGCAGTTAACGGCCACCAGCCATTGCACCTGCTCCTGGACATGGCAGCCTTTAAGCCTGCAGCATCTTAAAATTAGCTGGTCATGTCAATGGCTGCAGGGCCTGCAAGTCCAACCTATCTAGAGACACTCTCCTTAAAATAGTTTTACGGGTTACCAACTTGGCTCTCTCTCGTCTAGCTTCCAATTAGCTGCTATTATTAGTGCCGAATAGGATCCCTTGTACCTTTTGGCATCTGAAGGCAGCGCAATTAATATTTTTAAATGTGCAGCTGCTGTGGGGAGTTTCCCCCTGCTTTGTTTTTAGGTTTGACAATCCATTTTGGTGATGGCTGTGTTTGTTTTCCAATGCTGTATGCTCTTCTAGGCCAGAGGAGGAGGGGGCAGGATAAACATGTTTCAGTGAAACACCCTACCTACTGGACGCAAATGCTCTTGGTAACTTGGGTTGCCTCGATCCCTCAAGATCCCTCTGGGCCCCTTTTTGAGGAGGGGTGACCCACCGTTGTGTCCACGACAGCAACCTCCCACCCCCAGCCACTAGACACGGTCGGGGAGCCACGCCGTCTCACAGAGGGGCACCTTCTGGCAGCCCTTGCTTTCCCAGGATTCTCATCTCAAGGTGGAGGAGATGCTCTCCTCTGTGTGGAGGGAAGTCCATCGCTGCCCCAGAGGGAGGGGCCGAGGACTGGTCAGCCAAGAGGCTGCTGGGCAGGAGCCTGTAGAAAGAGGACTCGGCCAGGGAAGGGGTGTGGGAGCCTTGGAGCCAGTGGCCTCGCGAGCCAGTGAGCTGGGGAGCAGGAGGCAGTTGCTTGTTGGAGAGGGATCCCCTTCCTGGGACCCCTCCTGGGTGCCGGAGTGGCCCCTGACGCACTGAAAAGGCTGGCACGAAGACCTTGGGTGTGCATAAAACTGTATAGGCTGGTTTGCATGTTCAGCCACAATGTTAGGAAGAGAAGTCGAGTGTCTCTCAGGCAAGTGGGCAAGTGGTAGCCTCTGCCTGGGTGCTGCTCCAAGCAGAGGCTGGTTCTCTTCAGAGTTCCAGATCTCCCATCTTATGATCTGTAAATTATTTATTTATCCATTTAGAATATTTTTACCCTTTCTCCTTACAAGGGCCCAAGTGGAGAGAAAGAACTGGATAGCCCTTCAGATGGAGGCCTGCTCCCCTTAAAACAAGACACGTGGCCACCCTACTTGGCACAGCTTCTTAGGGCTGCCAGAACCAGGCCAAGCAATTGGGCAACCAGGGAAGAGCACTGCACTGGGGGGGGCACCGAGAGCAGGCACCTTCTGGCAAGAAGCAGCCATGCCATCAGCCTTTTGGTGGAGCTGCTGCCTCCCAGCGGCAAGGAGGAGGAGATGGAGGAGGCCTGGTGGCTGCCCAGACCACTGGCTCCAGGCTCGCGGTTACAGGCAAGGTGCCACGGCCTCCTTCTCCTCCTGCCACCTGCCACCACAAGCGGCACCATCAAAGGGGCAGATGAGAGGAGAGGGTGAGGGGGACTACCTGAGCTGAAAAGAACAGGATGAAATTCAACAGGGAGAAATGCCAAGTTCTACACCCAGGTTCTACAAACCAAACATACATTTTACGCCAGGATGGGAGGCATCTGACTCAGGACAGCTCCAAGGTAGGAGGATCTTGGCATTGCTACAGATAACAAGCTGAAGAGGAGCCAAGAGCGTGATGGGGCTGCAAAAAGGCAAGTGCTGTTTTGGATTGTATTAACAGGAGCCTGGCCTCCACGTCCACAAAGTCCTAATTCCCCTCCCCTTTGGCCGTGGCCAGGTCTTGTCTCGAGCGCTGCATCCGGTTCTGGACACAGGCACACTTTAAGAAGGATGCCAGCCAACTGGAGCAGGTTCAGTGGAGGGCAATGTGGTGTGGCTGGTTCGGCAAGTGGGCCCTTTTAGCAGGCCTCTTCTTGCTTGGGCTTGGGTTTCCTTTTCTCTGCCAGGCGCCAGGGCTGAGGGCTCTCACTTCCAGTGCCAGCGAATCCCCAACCGGGCCCCCACCAGGGAGGAGGGCCTGGCCGAAGCCTTTTCCCGTCAGTCGATTCCCTTCTTGGGGGCATCCCACACGTCTCCTACTGGGGGCTTCAGCTGGAGGATGCCACGTCCTCTCCAGGCAGGCAGGCAGTCTCGCAAGTTGGCATGCAGTTTTGTGAGCACCCCTGCCTGCCCGCCCCCCATCCCACCCCTGGGCCTTGTTGTCATTGGACTCAATAGATCCACCCCCCACCCCCTCCCAGTGGCAGACAGCAGGCTCTGCCTTGGAAGGCAGTAAACAAACCTGGCAGGCGGCTGGCGGTTCTTCTAAACGGAGGGCCGCCCCCCCCCCCCGAGCCATCCCAGCCTGCTTGTTTTGATATTTCCAGGGCCTCGTGGGGCTCAGGCTGAAGTCATGTTTGCTGCGTGCTCCACATTGCTGGCATTCCAGGGCGGCGCGCGCGAGGCTGGCCTGGCCCAGCCCTTCCTGGGGTGCAGCTGGCTGCCTTGCGCAGCCTGTCAGTGGCAGACCCAGCTTGCTGAAGTCTGGGGCAGGCAGCCAGCCAGGCAGGCAGGGAGCCGGCTGGCTTTGGGGCTGCAACCTGCCCCTCCCCCAACCCCCAGGAACAAGCCCCAGCGACGGCACTGGCACTGGCAGTGAGTCGCCACAGCAGAGCCCTTGGCCAGAGGCGGGAGTCTGGTGAGTGACAGGAGGGCTCACTTTTGGCAGGGGAGGGGAGGGGAGGGGAGGAGGAGGGGCAGTACCAGCGCCTTGCTCAGCATTTCCATGGGGCGGGCAGGGGCCTTTTTAAAGTGTCTGCGCGTGCGTGCGTCATCGTTGATGGGACGGAAGGGCCAAGGGTCAGCAGGGCTTCTGGTGTTCTGTGCCTTTTTAGCTGGGAAAAGCCACAGGTCCCACAGATATAACTGGGCTGCCCCTGTGCTCCTCCCCCCCCTTCTGCAGCCTGCTTTCCCCAGTCACATCACGAGAAGCAGCCGGATGCGTACCTGTCCAGCAAAGAGGGTGGCTTGGTCTATGCCGCAGCAGGTGGAAGGCTGCAGAAAACTAAAATATAAGGACCGTTCTTAGAAATCAAACCGAAAAGTGCCAGGCAATTATGTGGTTGGTTGCTTTGCTGTTGGTTTAGTATCTTCAGGTCATTAACCTTCCGTGGCTGTCATGTTGCTACTGCCGGTTGCATCAGCCTAGGAGGAGGAGGCCTGAGCCCAGGCCCTCCCTAAGCCTCATCAGCCCAACAGCATTGTTTTAAAAGCAGGAGGTGATGGCTGCTGTTGCCTAAGCCCTATTATTGCCTAAGGGGGCCAAGACCAGGGGAGATGTGCAGCTGCAGTCGGTGAGGAAGAGCAAGTGAGAAGCAGGAGAACATTTCTCAGGCCAATGGCCCCTGAGAGCCAGCTGGCATGCAAGCCCCTGTTTGTTGTGGTGGTGGTGGTTGCTGCTGTTAAGCCCCTGTTGTTGTAGTTGGTGGTGGTGGTGGTGGTGGTGGTGGTTGCTGTTATGTTCCCGTCAACGTATGAAGGAGCGGGCCGGTCTTGTCCTCAAGAACCCTCTTGCGAACTCAAGCCCGGCGGCGTGCCTTTGGCCGCAGCCATCAAGGCGCTGTGAAGGGAACAGCCGCTGATCCCGGGTGCCTTCAGGCGGGGCAGCAAGGCAGGCGGACGTACCGGCCGGCTGGGGGTTTCGTACCAGCGGTCGGTCGGTCTGTCGGTCGGGCGGAACCCCCTGCCCTCCTCCGCGCACGGCCAGCGGGGCAACCGGGCGCATCCCCGCCCCGCCGCCCCCTTCCCGGCCCCTGGCCGTCGTTCGTGGCTGCCGGACTGCAGCTGACCCCGACGGCGCCCCGGCCAGGCGGGAAGGAGGCAGGAGGCGGCCCTCCCTCCGCCCCTCCCCCCGCGCCCTGCCCTGCGCATCCGGGAGAGGAGCGGCGCTGAGCCCCCGGCGAGCTCTCCCCGCCCAAGATCGCGCGCAGCAACCGAGGAGCCGAGGGACCGAAGCCCAGCGCCCGCCAGCCCGCCCCTCCCCCGGGTCCGTGACGTCACCGGCTCCTCCGCTTGGCCTCCTGGGCGCTGTAGTTTCCCTGCCTGCCTGCCTGCCTGCCTGCGCGGCGTCCGCCTTTGCTCCCCCCCCCCCCCCGCCCCGCTCCTCCTCCGGCCCGAGCGCAGGGGAGGCGGCTGGCGAGGGAGAGCCGCGAAAGGCTCGCCGGAGCCGGGACGGAGGAGGGTGGCGGTGGCCTCCGGCTGGCCTCCGGCCTCTCCTCTCGCGGGCCCTTCTCGGGAGCGGCTTCCCGCGAGCCAGGTCTCTTTCGCCGAAAACCGAAGCCGCGGGATTCCCGAGGCAGATGCACGCACCCTCCTCCCCCACCTCCGCCCCGCGACGGATCCCGCGGTGCTCTGAGCCCAAACGAGCAGGGATGGGTTCCGGCCGGCCCCTCTCGGGTACCGAACTGGCGGAGGAGCCGCGCCTGCGTGTGCGCGCGGGTGTGGGAGGTTGCGGGGTTGGGGGGGTTAGGAGCCAGAGGGAAGCTTCTCTGATGGCCTCGTTTCCCCCCTCCCCTTCCCCATTTAACCCTGTGAGCGCTGGCTGCCTCTGGCTCTTCCGGCCTTGGGACCCACACCCTGGCCCCCAAAAGCACCGTCCTCCCCCACCGCGGCCGGCATCACGGAGGGCGGGCAGCTTCCCTTCCTTGCGGTTCCTCTCCCGGGAAGGCAGCCTTTCCGCCTCCGAGGGGGACCCCGCCGGGCTCCGGCTTCTCTCCTCCGCGGTGGCTTCCCGGGAGGAACCCGGCGAGCTCCAGGGGCAGCCCGGTGCCTGCCCACCGGCCCATCCCAGGTGCTGCCCCCGACCCCCAGCCGCCGTCCAGCTGAGGGCTGCGGAGGGAGCACCTGCTGGCGGGCTGGGCTCCCTGCGCCCGAGGTTTGCGGAGCCCTTCCAGGATCTGGTGGGAGAGGCGCAAGCAGGGCCCAGCGGGAGAGGCTGGCTGCGCTGGCCACACGGCCGCTGTCCACGCCGTCCTCCTCGTCGGTTCTGCCCCAGCCCTGCTGTCTCCGCCTCGGAATGGGCAGGGAAACGCTGAGTCGGGGCCCCCAGCGCCTCTTGCTCTGGCAGGCTGGAAACGGGGGACCTCGAAGCCTGGGGGGGCGGGGTTGTGTCATTATTGTGGGCTTGCAGCTGCTAGAGGAAAGAGCTCCATGGTGGACTGGGCATTGACAGGGGTGCCAAGCCTGCTAGGATGGGGGGGGGGGGAGAGACAGAAGAGAGTGACCACAGGAGAGGACTGGTGAAGCCCTGGATTCAGATGAATTCATGGCCTGGCCAGGGAAGCTCAAGAGGCCAGAGAGGAGGCGAAGCTGCTCCTTAACCATCTCCCTCACTTTGGATCCCCTCTTGGGGTCCCCATTATTGTCTGGGTGGCTCCATGATTTAGCTCCCTGGCTGCAGAGCCAGAGAGGCTGGGTGTTCCATCCCCCTCTGGGCCTCTTGGGAGAAAAGCCAGCCTGGGTGGCAGTGGGCCTGCTGCCCCCCCCCCCCAATAAAAGATTGGAGAGGGAAGCCACTTCTGTGAGTTCTCTGCCTCCAGAACCCTGGAAGGGGCTGCCCTGAATCAGAAGTGTCCTGAGGGCTCGCCACACACACACACCTAAATATTGTTTGGAGGCAACTTGATGGCCCATGACACAGGTCTACTCCAGCCGTCGGCCCAGGCAGCGAGTATGCCTCTCATGACCTCCTGGCATCTGAGAACCTGGAAGGAAAAAAGGTTGCCTGGGCCTGTGCCGGGGTGGGGGTGGGGCTGGCCTTGTTGCAGCCAGAGGGGCCTGGGCTCCCAGCTGCAAGCCAGACTCTGGATACCCAGGAGAAACTTCATGCTTTCTGTGACCTCTGCAGGGGGTTATTCAGAGAAACAGGTGGTGGGGGCATCCTGGCAAAAGGGGGCCTGGCAGAGGAAGCACCATGGCTAGGCTGGCAGAACCAGTGTAAGCTGGCAGAGTGCCCCTCTCTCTCTCTCTCTCTCTCTCTTTTCCCTCCTGGCCATCCCAGCAGAGTCCCTGCCAGCTCTCCTCCTTCACCCTCTATGGCCCCCACTTGCCAGGACACTGGGCCTTTTCATGAGCAGCCCAGGCCTCCCTTCCCTGGTGGAGGGGGGAGGTGGCTGCAGATGGAGGCCAGCTCTCCCTGCCTGCCTGCCTGCCTGCTTCCTCAGGGAGAGGGGGAGGTGGCCGCAAGGCCCACGCAGGGCCCAGGAGTCCCACCGGACAGCCTCTCCTTTCCTGCCAAGGCCCAGCCCAGGGATGGCGCTCAGCCAGGCCTCTGCTCAGCTTCTCCGGGTTTGATTCCTTGCTGCTGCTTTGCTTTGGCCCTGCCTCCTGGCTGCTCCTCAGTGCCAGAGACAGGATGGGTCCAGCTGCCAGGACTCTGGCCTGGGGAAGCAGGCGCGCGGGGGGGGGGGCTGGATGGCAGGAATGCTGCTTCCCGGTGGAGTGATGCCGGTGGGCATGTGCTGTGCCCGATGGGCGGTCCGGGAGACGGTGCAGGGTGGATGCTTAGAGAAACCATAGTCCTTGCCAGTGCTGGCTGAGTATGTGTCCTCTTGTAAAGAGATGGCGGGATGGGGAAAGGGCACTGAGTGACCACTCAAGGAGCCCCTCCCCAAACAGAACAGACTGCTATGAGGGGTCCCTCCAGCTGGTCAGGTCTAGTGAGGCCACTTCCCAATCTGGGGGTAGAGGACCCCTCCCCATGTGTTCATGAGCCTGGAGTGAGTTCAGGAGAAGTCCCTGCTGGAAGTAGATCTGAAAAAGGAGGAGTAAGGTGTGTGTTGGGGGAACGTCCCATTCTGTTCTGTAGAGGAAATTCAGTGGGACTCTGGGTCCCCCCTCCAAATCTGGGGGAGGGGGCAAGTCTATGGGAGGCCTGATGAAGCCCCCCCCCAGCTGATACTGGGCCTGCTGTGTCCATGGCCAATTAAAACCAGTCTGTCTGGGGACTCCCTTAGGAGGAGGGAGGGACCCCTTTCCAGGCAGAGCGCAGGAGCCCCTGAAAGCCCTCTTCCTCCAGAACAGGTGTGCGTGTGTGTGTGTGCGTGCGTGCGTGCGCACGCTCTGGGCAACCGCCTTCTGTGGCCTCAGCGCCAGGGGCCACCTCTGCCCTTGACCGGCTCCGGGCCAGGGGCGGCCGGCGGGCGGTCATGGCACTCAAGGCGCTCTCGCAGGGGACCGTCCCCTGCTGGAAGGGGGTCCGGACTGAGCGCCAGCGCTGCCGCCCCCCCTCCTCCTCGTCCGCTTCCTCCTTAGGGCCTGACCGGCCTCCCGCCCGCCCTGACGACCCCGTTGGAGGCTGACCCTCCGTCGCCCTGTCCGGGCCCGGAGGCCTCGTGTCCCTCCGGAGCGGGCGAGCGGCACCCTCGGCACCCCATTGGCATCGCGGAGAGCAGCCAGGCGAGCGCGCTCTGATCACACACACACACAGGGTGGCGGGGGGGGGAGCGGATCCGCGGCCTCCTGGCCAGCCTGCCCAGCCCGGCCCGAGCTCCCCGGCGTCCACGCTTTGTTGCCTTGCCTTGCCTTTCCCGGGCCAGCGAGGGTCGCCCGCCCGATGCTTTTCGGGCATCCCGGCGCCAGGGACCCCCCCCCCTTCGTCCTCCCGGGGGCCGCGCGGGGCCCGAGCCCTCTCCTCCTCCCTCCCTCCCTCCCTCCCTCCCGTCGGGCCAGGCTGGGCGAGCGAGCGGCTGTGGGCATGCCCGAGACGTCACGGCGGCGGCCGCGGCGGGAGGCGGGGGGCGGAGGGGCGGCGGCGGCAGCGGCGGCGGAGCAGCGGAGATTGCGCAGCGCGCCGCAGAGCTCGGGATGCAGCCGTGAGGCGACCAGGGCGGCCGGGAAAGGAGGAGGAGGAGGAGGAGGAGGAGGACCGACCTGCTAGCCCCGCGCTGGGCGGAGGGCGCGCCTGGCGAAGGTGAGCCGCGGACCGGGTGCGCGCCGGAGGAGCTGTCCAGGCGGCGTCGGCGGGGGGGGGGGTGGACCACCTTGCGCAACCTGGCCTACCCCGCCGCCCGCCGGCCCGTGGGCCGTGCCCGTCCCGCCCGGAGCAGGTGGCCCGACGGCCGGACCGGGGGACCGCCTTTTGTGGCGCCCAGGGCGTGTCCCCG
>JAHTLZ010000328.1:4316563-4331952 GCA_023846285.1 Phrynocephalus versicolor
AGAGAGAGAGAGAGAGAGAGAGAGAGAGAGAGAGAGAGAGAGAGAGAAAGAGATTGTCCCTCCGCCCCGCCCCCCAATAACCAGGTGGCTGGCAAAAAGGCCCTTTTTGCAGCCTTGGTTGCAGATAGTGGGGCCCATGGTGGCTGTTTGGTCTCCCAGGTCTTCCCTAGTGCTGCTTTCGGGAGCTGCAAGGTGCTGTGCAGGGCTTGGTGAGGACAGCAGGTGCGGACAGACCAGCTTGCAGCCAGCTGGGGTGTCCGGCCGGTATGTCTCTCCATCCCACCTTGCATAACCAGAGGTGCAGATGAGACTCAGACAAAAGCAGCAGCAGCAGCAGCAGCAGCAGCAGCAACAACAACAACAACAACAATAACAATAACAATAACAACAACAAACCAAAGTGTGCTGCTTCTGTAACGCCTCACAATGCTTAAAGCAGTCTCTGGAGGGTTTACGGGTAATTACACAGGCACACTTGGTGGCCCCCACCCCCAAACAAGCTAGGTGCTCACAGGTCCCTGACTAGGAGCAGAAGCACCGAGAAGCATGGCAGCCTCTGTATCAGCTAAGACAGAGAAATAGATTTTGCCGCCTGTTCTGGTCCTGTGCTGCCAAGCCGTGGCCTCCATAATGTGCTCTCCTCAGCAGCTCCGCTCAGCTCTTGTAGGCTCAAGGCTGGGCTCCTTTCGGGACCCAGACTCTCTCTTCGCCGCCGCCTCCTCCTCCTGCCTTCAACCTTTCCTAGCCATCTTGTCTGGCCTCGGTCAGATAAAGAGAAGTCATCTGGAGCCAGAGGGAAGGGGAGGGAGCTGCGCCAGGGGTGAAGCCAGTTCCCCTTGGATAGAATCATGACCGAGTTGGTTGTTTTTAATCCCTCTCTCTTTACTGTGGTTTTTCAAAAAAAAAAATATGTAGGTTCAATACTTGCTTTGTAATGTTTTAAGAGATTACATCCCCCCCCCCGGGAACTGCTCTGAAGGAGAGGGTGCAAATAAGTCTGATTGATCCTCCTGCTTCTCCCAGAATCTGGTGTGGATCAGAGCCCCCTCCCCCCTCCCTCCAGCAAAGCACCCAGGATCCCTTCTGGACGGGCGAGTTGGCCTGGCTTTCTCTTTGCATCCCCAGGATTTTTCTTGGGCTCTTGAGTGTCCGGCTCTGTTTCTGTTCTTAAAGTGACAGATCTCGAGACATTTTTCCTGGGGTTATCCTTGGCCGGCTGCGGCTGCCCTCTCTCCTCCTCTCCCTCCGAGCAGCCTCTCCCTTTCTTTCTCTGCGGCCACTCTGCTGCCCATGATGGGTCTGACTGGCTGGCAGGCACACACCCATCTGCCCATGTCCCTCTGGTGCCTCTGCCTCCAGTCCTTTGCCTCCTCCTCCTCCTCCTGCTTGTGGTGGTGGTGGTGGTGGTGGTGGCCCCACTGAAACATGAGAGCCTTGGCAGCAGCCCTGGCAGGAGTCGAGGGCAAGGGTGGCATGGGCCGGCTGCTTTGGGAATGGTCAGCCCAAGAAGAAGCAGCGCCCAGTGGCCAAGGCAGTGCTTGAGCAAAGCAGGCCTTGCAGCCCTGGGTGGAGGGCGGCTCCAACGACGACAACAACGACAACAACAGCAGCACAGCGATGCTGAATTCCACCCGCCCACCCCTGCCCTGCCTGGGACTGGAGGCTGGGCCTCCTCCTTGAGGAAGGTCTGGGTCATCCTCAATGGAACAGCAGGCATGGCGCTGGCGTGACAGCTCCCTGGCTGAACCTTGCTGCTGCTGCTGCTGCTGTTGCTGCTGCTGCTGTTGCTGGCGCCTTGTCATTTCCCCTTTCCTCCTCCTCCTCCTCTCACATGTCCAAAAATTCAGCCAGGCTCCAGCTGTCTTTTAAAAGTGCTCCAGAAGTAGCCATGCTAATTAGGCTGTTTTGGCCTTCTGGCAGAATTAAAAGGAAAACAGGAAAACACACACACACACACACACACACAGAGAGAGAGAGAGAGAGAGAGAGAGAGAGAGAGAGAGAGAGAGAGAATATATATCTGGTGGTACCTTCAAGAATTTCCCTGGATCAGGATCCCTTTCTTTGGATGCTGAGAGACAGTGAAGGTGGATTTTGGCTCATGAAACCTTATCCTGAAAGAAACCAGCACGTCCTTAAAGTGTCCTGAAAGCTTGCCTCTTCCTCCCTTGTTCTTCTTCCCCTCTTTAATTTGATGAACGTTTCAAAAACAACACATTCCATTATTTCTTTGGAGGCGCCTCAGGGCAAAAGTTCCCGCTGAGTAGCAGGAAAACTCAGGCGCTGCCTGGCAATGCCCTGCAAGCACTGGTGGAGCTGACACTTCAGGGGATTGTGGGGCCAGAAAGGGTCGTAGGAGGCCGTGGCGTCCCACCCACTGCTGGAAGCAGGGGTCCTCCTGATCCAAGCAGAGCTGACCGAGGGCCGTCCTGTTCTCCCTTGAGGGCCTCCTGCGCTTGAGTGCTCTCTCCCTCCTGAGGCCATGGGTTCCGTTGTTGCTCTGAGAGGTTTTCCCCCATGATATTTAACTGAAATCTGGCTTCCTGTAGCTTGATACCATCATCACATGTCCTCCATCCTAGGATGACATGAGTAAAGTGGATAGAGGGATGCTCTCCTCCCTCTCACAAAATACCAGAACTAGGGGACATCCACTCAAATTGAGGGCTGGGAGAGTAAGAACAGACAAAAGAAAATATTTTTTCACCCAGCGCGTTGTTAGTCTGTGGAACTCCCTGCCACAGGATGTGGCGATGGCATCTGGCCTGGATGCCTTCAAAAGGGGATTGGACCGATTCCTGGAGGAAAAGTCCATCACAGGTTACAAACCATGATGGAGATGTGGAATCTCCAGGCTTAAAACCAGGGTACTTCAAGGGCCAGATGCAGGGGAGTGGTATCAGGAGACAGATATCTAGTCTCATGCGCTTCCAAACGCATCTGGTGGGGCCACTGTGAGATCCAGGAAGCTGGACTAGATGGGCCTTTGGCCTGATCCAGCAGGGCTCTTCTTATGATCTTATGTTCTTATTTTTTGGCAGTGAGTCTAGTTTTAGGCCATATTTTAAATTGATTTCCCCTCCTCTTTACTTATTAGCTCATCCTTCTGTTGTGTTTGTACTCTAGATTGTTGGTTCAGCACTGATGGCCTTTTCTCAGGTTTGAGATCTCAGTTCCTTGAACCCTGGGCCACCGTCCAGCCCAGCTGGGGCTTCTGGTAGCCAAAGTCCACATCAGCTGGAGGACCAAAACAGGAAGCGTCCACACTTTCCTCTCCCGTTGCTGTTGTGGCTTTTATTTGTGTATGGCTTTATTTCATGAATGCCATTGTTGTGCAGTTTGTGGGCTGCTATGAATTACCTTAAGAGGAGAGCATGAAATAAAAACCCTATTACATAAACCATAAAGTAAGAATGTGCATGTATGTGTAGCAGGCGTGGAACAGTGAGTGAAGCAAGGGGGTGGGCAGGCAGACAGGGTAGAGTAGAGGGCGACGGATGGACAGATACTCAGGCAGGCAGAGTGGGAGGGAGGGAGGGAGGGACGGAGGGTTGGACCCCCCCCCCTTGCATTTGTCCATCTCAGGCGGCCCTTCTCTCCGCTTCTTTGGCTCATCACCCTTTCTGGTCCCATGATCTCATCCAGCTGGTGAGTCACGGCCGGCTGGCCTTGCGAGGGCCCTGCCCACTGGGCATCCCTCCCCAGCCGTGGCTGGAGAGCCAGTCAGAGCGGCTGAGTGCAGTGCGCCTTGCCAGGGCGCTTGACAGGCACGGAACAGCCAACCTCTCCTGCTGGGGCTTCATCCTGAAAGCCTCTTTTGTCTGACACCTTGCTCTGAGCCAGGCTCCGCTTCCGGGCAGCAGGGCATGCCCCCTGCCTCCAAGGGGCTTAGCTGAGAGTGGTGCTTGAAGGTGGTGGTGGTGGTGGGGAGGCTTGCCCTATAGGCCAAGGTCTGGTTCCAAGCCAACTGGAGGGCTAAAGCAAAAGCAAAAGCAAAGTGTGCTGTTTATATACCACCCCATCATACTTAAAGCACTCTCTGGGTTGGTGGGTATGTATACTTTATTTACATATGCTACACATTGCCCCCCCCCAGCGACCTCAGAAGGATGAAAGGCTGAGTCAGCCACGAGCTGGCTACCTGGGATTGAGCCCCAGGTCGTGAGCGCAGCTATGGCTGCGGGACAGCAGGGCTGGTGTGCAGGTGCTCTTGCCTGCCTGGAGACGGCCAAAGGTGTGGAAGAACCTGGCCGTGTCAGTTGCCCAAGGCACGTTTCGACAGGGTCAGCAGGAACTCTGGAGGAGCCCCCCCCCACCCCCGAAGGAGGAACACCGATCCTGACTGTTAAGAGTGGGCAGATGTGCCAGGAGGGTTTGATCCGGGACACAGAACACCCTCCCCCTGGCCTGCTTCAACTGCCTTCTAGCAGGACCCACCCAAGGGCTCCTCCCGCTAGCCCGCAGAGGCGGAGGGCAGGTCACCATCCTCAGGAAGTCTTTTCCCCTACGTTCCATTAACCCAGTCTTTGGTTGGGCCAAGGTGTAATTAAGCAGCCCGATATCTGGAGTCATTGGTGGGGGGGGGAGGAGAATTCTGGGATGCCCTGGGGGGAATTCCCAGCCGCTGGAGCTGGGGATGGTGTCAAAACCTGAAACCCTGGCGGATGGGTGGAAGGGGTGGAGTGGGGAGGTCACCCTGCTGGCCAACAGAATTGTCCCTAGATGTCCTTTCTGATTGGATGGAGCTTGAACATCTTGGTTTATGGTGAGGGTGAATGGAATAAATTTTGGGAGTGGGGCTAGAATGTATGTGGACGTGGAAGACACCACGGTACAGGACCCTCTGAGCGAGAAGGTTAGCGGCCATGTTCAGATCAACTCTCTGGCAGCGATGACCATGAGGAAGCTGTTCTTTCCTCCTCCTTTTTAAATCTCAGGGCAGCGTTGTCCTGTAGAGTTGCAGAGTGCTCCTGGTGGCCATGGAGTTCTGTTTGAGGCCCCAAGATAGCCAGGGAGGGACCCCACCCCACCCCACCCCGCCCCACCCCACCCCAGCTCCCTATGGCTGTAATCAGCATGCAGAAGTGTTCCCTGATAAAATCGCCTGTATCCTTGGACTCCCACGTAGAGAGCAGACTTGGGGTGGGGTGGGGGTGAGAGAGGCGCCCAGCTGTCTTGTTCTGGGGGCAGACTTGCATCTCCTTCAGCCTGCGGGTGTCTGTGTGTGTGTGTGTGGGGGGGCTGCTTAGAAGGACAAGGCCTTCCCCTGGTCTCTTGGGCATACAGCCATCCTGGCTGACCAATCCTGGCTGAGGTGGGCTGGGGCTGGGGGGCAGTGGAGGGCACCCAGACCTCTTGGAAGGAGAGTTGCACTCCAGTTCCTCTGAAAGCAAGACAGTGGTTGAGCGGGGCTGGGGGTGGGGAGCATCTTGACCCCCAAACAGGACCATCCATTCTCTCTCTCTCTCTCTCTCTCTTTCTTCCTCTTCTCCTCTTTGTCAGGTGGTGACTCCTTAGTGTTTCTTTGTACCTTTTTGGATTTCCCCAGCCCCCTTGATTCTGCAGACCTTTCCCCCTCCCTGTTCTCCACCCTGTGCTGCCTCCTCCCGCCACCGAGAGACTGTGACAAAACAATCTTTCTTGGGTCGGATGCAGGCTTTTGATTCTGATGGGTTTTAAAACAGGCTTCGAGATGGTTGTGTCCCTTTTATAATTTAATTCGTTTTGATGTGGCAGCCCAGTTCTGACAGGGGACTGTCAATGTTGCCTTATGGGAGATGTGCTGGCGTTTGGATAGCAAGGCCACGTATACACATTTTAATAAAAACAGCCAGGCCAGGAATTAGCAAATCAGGACCTTGGGAGAGAAAACCTTGAGGCTAGATTTCTGAAGCAAAACACAGCTGCCAAGTTTGCCTTCAGCAGGGAGCCTGCCTTCGTCGGAGCAGAGGTGTCCTTCAGGGCTGCCTTCAGATCTCGGGGCTGCAACATCTTTGCTTGTTATGGGTCTTTGCACTCAGAGGCAAAGAGATGCTGGTCCAGATGCAAGCACAGGTGGTCTCCTGGTCCAACAGTGTCAGGAAGTAAGCAAGACACACTCCAGGAGGCCGAGAGGTGCTGTTTGTGTTGAGTAAGGAGCTGGCAGGGGAGCCATTGGCTTAGGGAGGGGACATCACGTCATGGGATTGCAGAGCAGTAGGACTGTAGGGCTGGAAAGGACTGTTGCCCGGTTGGTGGGTGGTGGAGGTGGCAAGCAGCGTAGTTTGAGGGCAAACAGCCTTCATCAGAATCTGGGAAAGAAAGCCATGCGGATGGTTGTTGGCACAGAGCTAGGCAAAATGTGTGCTTGGTAATGTGATGCATCCTCCATGCAGTTGCAGAAGAGAAACCTGATCTGTCGTCCCCTCCCTGCCGCCTGCTGTTTTTCTCCCAGGAACAGTTGGCAAGGAGAACTCCCTGCTTGCAGTGTAGGCTCAGCTAGCAAGGCAGACCCCTGATTTTGCAGACTAGCTGGATTACAGAGAGACCAAGTAGGGCCGTGGCAGTCTGAAATAGGAGAGGTTCCCTAATACCTTTTAGGATGGTGGTGAGGATGCTGACAGGGCAGGGCAGCCACACATATGCCCTGGCGGACTCCTCTGTTCCTTGGAGCTCTTCCTTAGAATCCCTCTGTTTGCACCCAGGAGGAGGATGTGGTTATCAGGATGGCTGACAGGCTCGCACCCCTTCTGCCCCCCCCGGGAGGACTGACAGTACCCCCCACCTCCCAGTCCTCTAGAGCCAGGCAGCACAGGCTGGCCATAGGAAAAGCTCTGTCAGCTCATTCATTCATGTTTTTTTTCCATTCCTGCTGCTGCTGTAGCAGCAGCAGAGGCCACAATGAGTGGGAGGCACTCAGGCTGGCCCCTGGATTGTGCAGGACTTTCCCATTGGAGAGGATGCAATTGCCCTCTCCTTTGGGCCAGGTGTCTGGGGGTATTTTGAACCCTCGGTCCATTCAGGGAGAAGAGGAGGCGCAAGATCCTTCTGCCTGACCCCAAGCGCCCCAAAGCCCCAGGGGACCACATCCTTCCCCCAATCATGGCCGGGTACCTTGCGGCCAGACTTGATGTGATTACATCCCAGTTGAAGCCTTACCCTTTGCTGTCCTTTGGCTATCCTCCTTCTCCACTTCCGTCCCCCACCCCTGCCCTAACAAGCCTCCCGGCTTTCTCTTCCGCTGCTCCTCCAGCGTGGAAGTCCCTTGGAGAGAGTGTTCAGGCTGGCTGCTCCACCCACTGGAGCTGCTGGTGCTTGGCCAGGATTGTTGCGTTCTGTGAGGCTGTTGTCTGGCTTAAGAATGGGCTTTGTGGGCATTTGGAATCTGCTGTTTAGAAAAGTAGGCTTTTAAAAAACACTTTAAATCTGTTTTTTTTTTTAAGAATGTGAGGTTGTTGTGTTTTATTGCATATCATTCAGAGAGCTGTGGCAGGTGGAAAGGCAATCATGAAATGCTTTCAAAGAGTGATAAATAAACATAATAACCAGTAAGTGCGAAGTAGGAGTGCTTAGCTGTGTCCTTGTGTTGGCTGCATCAGTTAAATGAGCCCACTGGCTGAAGGCAACTGGCCAAACACTGCCTGGAATCTGCTGCAAGGGAAGGGAAGCTTCACCACCTTAGGATGTCTCCAGGAAAATCTCTTGCTGAACAAAGGTCTCCATCAGTAAATAGCAAGGTAGCCAAATTTGCCAACAACACTAAATTATACAGGGTAGTGAAAACTGAGAGAGATTGTGAGGCGCTCCAGAGGGATCTCTTGACACTGGGAGAGTGGGCAAACCAGTCGCAAATGAACTTCAACATTAGTAAGTGCAGAGTGATGCACATTGGGGCAAAAAAAACCCAAACCCAATTATGTTTATAAACTGATGGGGTCTGAACTCTCTGCAACAAACCAGGAAAGGGACCTTGGTGTCCTGGTGGACAGCTCAATGAAGGTGTCAACCCAGTGTGCCTCATCAGTGAAAAAAAAGCAAACTCAATACTAGGGATCATGAGGAAGGGTACAGAAAATAACTCAGCCAGTGTCATTTTGCCTCTTTATAAATCTATGGTGAGGCCCCATCTGGAGCAGTGTGTCCAGTTCTGGTCACTGTCCCTCCAGAATGATATTATGGGAAATGGAAAAGTGCAGAGGAGGGCAACCAGAATGATTCGGGGACTGGGACACCTTCCTTACCATCTGAGGCTGCAACGGCTGAGCCTCTTCACTCTTGAACGACAGTGCCTAAGAAGTCATCTGATTGAAGCTTATCAAATCATACATGGTGTGGACAAAGTAGATAAGGAAAAACTGTTTTGCCTATCACACAACACTAAAACTAGGGGGTGTGCCATAAAACTTTTGGGTGCTAGATCTCAAACCAATAAGAGAAAGCACTTTTTCACCCAGAAACTGTGGAACTCCCTGCCAGAAGAAGTGGTGACAGCTGTCAGCCTTGACAGTTTTAAGAAAGGAATGAACAAGGGTACCAATGGCTATCATGATGGATGCCTAAGGACAACCTCTGGGTTGGAGAGAGAGGCAGGAGATCTCCCAATGCCATTTGCAGGGAATCGTAAGCAGGTGAAGACATCTGCTGGGGAATACCCTGAAGCAAACGGTGAGCCACTGCGTGAGACAGAATGCTGGACTGGACGGGTTATTAAGATAGACTGCCAGTCCATAGATTGATGCCGCCAAGGCTTTAATGTTGACTTATGCCCTGGAGGTCATTTCATGGACCTGTTGAGGGTACACCCTTGATTGCAAAATCTTCTGCCCCTTCCCTGGGCAGCCCCAAAAGGGACTTGGGTGTGGTTTCCCCCCCCCAAATGGCTTCCCTGGTCTCCTGGCAGCCCCTTGGGAGCATCAGGAGAAGGCCCCACACCAGGCTTCCTCTCCTTGTTTTGTGTGTGCGTGCGTACCTCCTTGATAAGGCTCTGCGGGGCCCTTTTCAGTTCTGGCCCCACCGAATCGAGTCCTTTTTCCCCTACCAAGTCCTCGGAGCCAGAGGTGGCCTGGCTTGTTCTTAGACAGCCATAGGATGCCAAGCTCCCCTTTGCATGGCTGCTTCTGGAGGAGACCACTCTTATTTCTCCAGGGGACATCATATGCTGGCAGCCTTGCAGTGGTTTTGTGGTGAGGCAGGTAAACGAAGCTGAGCCAGGCGAGGAGGCAAGAGGCAGGACAGGCCCTCCAGGGGAAAAGGGGGCCATGATGGAGGGAGGAGGGGGGAGATGAAAAGAGGCGGGATTGAAGATGGCCAGGGCACCACCACCACACGGGCCACTTCGGTGCCCTGCTCACTGAGCTGCAGATGGCATGCAGTCGATTCCCGAGGGCACAAGGGCCAAGCAGCAGCCTAGGGCAGGAGGTCTCCCATGAAACCGGCTCGGATGCAAGGTGCCAACAAACTCCCCCCCCCCTCTCTCTGTCACCTTAAAGAAACCAAACCATTATGGAAACACACATTAAAGGTGGCTGCTGTTGTTGCTTCCTGTTGGAAGGCTGTGTCTCCCTTCGGGCAATTCCTCAGCACTGAACGCTGTTCAGTTCAGTGCCCAGCGCATCACAGAGAAACGTCCCTATTATGACTGGAGAAGCCTTTGTGCTTTTTTTTTTTTGCATGCTGAAATAGTGGTGCAACAAAATGTTCTTTTGTTACACAGGGATATCTGCAGCCATTTACTGATGCCTTTGATGGCAGATTTCTATGGAACAACCAGGAGGGAAGAAATACATCCCATTCTTAGCCTGTTGGAAATGGCCCAGAGCTGCCCGGCAGGACTTCTGGGGAGAAGGGGTGGGGGTGGGGTGGACTTCCCTAAGACCCCATTACAGCCTTAAGGCAACCAGGCCTTCTTAGGGGTTCCCCCCCTTTCCTGGGGGGGGGTGACTCTCTGTTTCTTCTTTCTGGTCTCCCTTCAGGACCCTGAAGGTGTTGAGGAGATGCCTGCTTGTGCTCCCTCCTGCGTGCTGAGGCCCTTCCATGGGTAGCTTCACCGCTGCGGGGCCCCGGAAGAGAAGAGCCCACCATGGATAGCCCTCCCAAGCTCACCGGAGAGACCTTGGTGGTCCATCACATCCCGCTGGTGCATTGCCAGGTCCCTGACCGGCCGTGCTGCTCCTCCTCCGGCAAAAGGAGCAACCCCTTCTGCCAGGCTGACCTGGCGGTTGCCCGGACCAACTCCCAGCTCGAGCGGGACCTCCTGCAGGTGGACTCGTTGGTCTACAGCAACTGCCTGCAGCAGCTCGTTCCGGATGCCGGTCTGGCCCCATCGGCGGAGAGCCCGGAGGAGCCCGAGGGCCGTCTGCCTGGGGACCCGGCCCTCCTCCCGGTCACCCACAAGCGGCGGCAGAATCCCTTCCTGCTGCACGAGCGCAAGGAGGCGCTGGAGCTCTACGAAGAGGACCCTCTGGAGGAGAAGGCCTTCCACCTGCACAGCCACAACAAGCCCGCCTTCCACCTGCACGAGATGACCCTGCCCCCCTTCCGCCTGCACGACGGCGGCGCCCACCCGGTGGTGGTGAAGCCCTGGAGCGCCGCCAGCCGCCTGGACGTGGCCGAGGGCCAAGAGGACAAGCGCGCCAGGGACCCCCTCGCCTCGGAGAGCATGGAGCTGGACGAGTACAGCTGCCCCCCTGGGGACCCCGCCACCTTCTCCTTTGACCAGGAATGGGCCAACGACGCCGACGACGAACTGATGGCCCACCAGGAGGAGGCGAGCGGCAGCCGCACGTGCAGCTGCTCCAGCTCCGAGTTCCGGCGCTGCCGCTGCTCCAGCCTCTCCAGCCAGTCTGAGCCGCTGGACCAGCCGATGGGCGACGCCAGCGACTCCTCCTGCAACAGCTCCGACGGCGTCCTGGTGAACTTCAGCGCCCTCTACCACAAGATGAACGGCCACGGCCACCCCAACCTGAACTCGGGCCACCTCTCCTGCGGCTCCTCCTCCGGCAGCCACTCGGAGGAGGCGGCGACGGGGGCCTTCTACCTGGACCTGCACTCTTCTCCTTCCCCCGGGGACCCCAAAACGTCCGGTCAGTCCCACGACCCGGAGGGCTCCGGGAAGGCCTGCAGGTGCCGCCGCCGCCACCCCTCCTCCCCCGTCCTGGACGCCAACTGCAACTCCTACCCGTCCCTCTGCGACCCGTGCGCCTCCGAGGGCACCGAGCTCACCGCCTGCTTCCAGAGCCAAGCACGGCTAGTGGTGGCCACCCAGAACTACTACAAACTGGTCACCTGTGACCTGTCCTCCCAGTCCTCCCCCAGCCCAGCAGGCTCCTCCATCACCAGCTGCTCGGAGGAGCCCCCCAAGGGCAGCCCTGTCCAGCCCACGGAGTACTACCTGTTCCATCAGCCGGCGCCCCCCTCCCAGGAGGAGAGCGACGACACCGGCGGCGGCGGCGGCGGCTCCCGGGCGGCGGAGTCCCAGGGGGAGGCGGAGAAGGCGGCGGCCATCGAGGGACAGGTGTACGTCAACGTCTCCCCTCCCGCCGCCCTCTCTGGCGGGCGGCAGCGCTCCCGCAGCTACGACCGCCACCTGGACCGCAGCCCCACCGGCCGCCTGGGCTCCCTGGAGCGCCTGCTGAGTTGCCCGGTCAAGCTGGGCGAGAGCCCCGGCGCGGCGGCGGCGGCGGCGGCCCCCCAGAGCTCCCCCGGCGGCGGCGGCGGCAAGCGGCGGGTCACCTCCTTTGCCGAGCTGGCCAAGGGACGCAAGAGGAACGGCTCCTCCCCGGCGCTCCGGGCCAGCGGGGGCTCCTCGCTGGAGTTCTCGCCGAGCCCCCCGGAGGGCCAGAAGGAGGGCCGCGACGCCTCCCGGCATGACTGGGCAGCAGCACGACACTGCCACAGCCTCCCGCCCATGCCCTCGGCCCCCTGGAAGGACCCGGCGCCCAAGGAGGCGCTGCTGCCCCACGGGCCCCCGGAGAGCCCCGAGCAGCCCCTGTTCTCCGTGCCACCGGAGCCTGGGGCCGGCGTCAGCAGCCACCCTGCGCAGAGGGACGTCCGGGCCAGAGCGGACGGTAAGAGCGTGGACTCCCCCACCCCACCCTTGCACGGCCTCTCACTTGGCACTGGGCTGGGGCTGGGGTGGGCGCAGCAGAGATGCCCAAGACCCAGGGGGGCCAGGGTGGGGGCTCGTGGCCATCCAAACCCTGCTGGCGCTGTTCTTAGCCACCCAGGCCTGGCTCCCTTGGGCGAGCGGAGGGGATGCAGGTGGGCCGGAGGGAAAAAGGGGGAAGCTGCAGATGCTCCTCCCCGCCACCCGCCCCAGCTCGGTGCCTCCTTGCGGTAACCTTCCTCCGGACCAGTGGCGCTACTGTTGTGGATGGGCGTGACTGACGGCCCCTGCCTGGTTCAGGGAAGATGCGTGTGTGTGTGTGAGAGAGAGGGGGTGGCACGCGTGGCCCAAGTCGGGCAGCCGGTGGGGGGGGGGGCCGAGGGGGGGGGGCTCTGGTTCCCGCTCCCGCTCTACCCTCTCCCTCCCGGGCTCTCTGTCTCCCCCTGCAGGCGGCGCCGCGGACGGCAAGGTGGTGCGCTACAGCAAGGACCAGCGCCCCACCACGCTGCCCATCCAGCCGTTCGTCTTCCAGCACCACTTCCCCAGCAGGGCCGCCAAGGCGCGCCCCCGGCCCGGACACTTGGCCGCCGCCGCCGCCAGCCTCTCACAGCTCTACGGCCGCGCCGCCGCCCGCCCGCCCGCCGCCTCCCAGGCCGACCAGCCTCCGCCGCCCATCACGGCGGGCGGGCTGGGGCAAGGGCGGGCGCGCTCGGCCGACGGGGCGGCCGCCTTGGGCGACGGAGGGGGCGCGCCCAGGCCCGTCCCGGAGACCACCCGCCCCTCCCCGCTGGGCAGCTACTCGCCCGTGCGCAGCAGCAGCCACAGCCCCTTCTTCCAGCGCCCGGAGCCTTCCTCCTCCTCCCCCTCCTCCTCCCCCGGCTCGCCGACGCCCGAGAGCCACCCGCCCCGGAGCAGGTCGTGCCCCGCCTCGGCCAGCCTCCTCCTGCCCGCCACCGGGATCTCTCCAGCGGCCACGGGCGCCGTCACCGCCGCCGCCGCCACGCGCCGGGGCCCCCCGCGGAAAGCCCAGCCGGAGGGGCCCCCGCCGCCCTCGGCCAAGCCCGCCCCGCCGGAGCCGCTCGTGCCGGAGGACCCGCCGCCCGCCTGCCCCTGCGCCCTGGGAGCCCCCGAGCCGCCCCAGTGGAAGGAGGCCGCCGGCTCCATGCTTCCCCGGCCCCTCAACGGTAAGTAGGGGGGCGGGGTGGGGTGGGGGGCAAACCGAGGGCTGGGAGGTTCGGAGCTTGGCAGGCGCTTCCCGATCCCCCCCCCCCACGGCAAGGCCGGCTCCCACCTGAGACTGAGCCCAGAGAGAAGCCCAGGCCTGGAAGGGGGGGGGCTGGCCTCTTCCTTGGGCAGGGACCTCCGTGCCATCTGCGCCCCCTTCTTCTACTCTGTTTTGGAGTACCTCCCTTGGGCCCTTCAGGGGAGGGCTTTGCACACACACCCTGGGGGCATCTTCAGGAAACCCCCATGCCCCCCCTCGAAGCTCCCTCCCCCCCTCTCTGCTTGGCTTTGGGTGGCCCCTTGCATATGGCTGCTCTTCCCTCAAGGATGCCCTTTCCTGGTCCAGATTCTTCCCTGCTCCCCACCTGGGAGTCAAAAGGATGATGGTTGGTCACTCACAGCCCCCCTCTCTCTTTCTCTCTCTTTCTCTCTCTCTCTGTGCCTGCCCTCCTTGCTCCCCCTCCCCACTTGCCTCCCCTCTGGGACGGGCCAGCCAACCACCTTTCTCCGCAAGCACTCAAGTGGCGGGAGTACCGGCGAAGGAACCCCCTGGGCAGCCTGGACCGTGTCTCCCAGCGGCTGATGGGCAGCCTGGATGGGAAGCCGATGGAGGGCCAGCTCCCATGGAGGAACCCCGTCTTTGAATTCCCGGGGGCCTTGACTGTGGGGCGTGCCAGCTGCAGGCTCAATGGTGCGCTGCTGCCTCTGCCTGATTCTTTCCTGGGGGCAAGGGGGGGGTCACAGCAGGCATCCATGTGCAGCCCCTCCTCACAACCCCCAACAGCTGTTGGGTCGGGAGTGGTGGTGATCAGCCCCCTCTCTGCAGTGGGGCCAGGGTTAGGGTGCGTCTCTCTTTCCTGTAATCTGGCATCACAAGGCCACTTTTTGCAAGGGTGGTGTGTTAATGGGGGGGAGGGGGAGACCATCCATTTGGCCCTTTAAGGCCGGCCTGCCCTGCCCCCCTGTCCTGTCCATGTGCGCCCCCCCTTCCCTGCTTCCCTGTCCTCATTGGCCTTTGGAGGAGCAGGGAGTCTTTTGGGGGAAGGGGTGGCCTTCATGGAGCCAATCAGCATGCCAGCCTCATCATGCAGGATCGATCATCCGCAAGGATACCTCTCAGGGCCCACCTCCCCCCTTTTTCACCCCCCCCGCCCTTTCATTGCAGGGCACTTGATGAGACCTCCACCGCCACTCAACTGCTCCGACTTCTTCTTCCCGGACTACTTCTCCTTGGCTGAAAAGCCCCCAGCCGAATTCTGCCTCTCCCCAGATGGCAACACGGAGTCCGTCTCCATTGATCTGGTGCAAAAGAAAGGTCAGCTCCGCCAGAGCAGCTCTTGGCTGGCACTGTGCCCCCCTGCAGGCACTTTTGTGGGGAGGGAGCCCTTTGTGGAGCCCTTCGGGAGGGTTTTCGGCCACGTTTGTCTCTTCGCCCCGGGGGGCGTGGGGTGGGTGGGCTCCGCTGCCCAGCTGAGGCAGGGCCGTCATCCCTCCCTGCTCCTCTTCCTGCTCACCAGGCCTCGTCAAGGCAATCAACATGGCTGTGGATCTAATTGTGGCACATTTTGGGACCAGCCGAGACCCCGGGGTGAAGGTAAGGCCGGCGGCCCCTTTACGACCTGTCTTTCCTTCTGCACCCAGCGAGGTTGCCGGGGGGGGGGGAGTCCTGCCCATCCATCCGTCTGTCTGTCCACACAGCGGCAGGCCCTTGGCTGGATCTGCCCTTGGGAGCACGGCTGTGACCACTGGGAGTGCTGCCACCTGTTCGTGCCCTTTGGGTCCTCAGTTTGAAGGGTCTTTGCAGGGCAGAGGGAGGAGGGAGGAGAGAAATGTGCGCACCTCTGGTGGGAATTTGGCTGACCCCGGGAGTGCCCCCAGAGGTGTCAGGGGGCAATCAGCTGGCTGCTGGATGTCCCTCCTTAGGTTGGGAAAACCACGGCCCTGCTAGGATGTCGGGGTCACAGCAGCTTCCATTTGCAGTCATGAAAGCCAGCCGACTGCAACACCGTGAGAAGCTAGATGTGGTTCAGGGCTGGAAGAGCCTGAGTTCAAACCTCGACCCCTTTCCCATCAGCTTCTTGTG
>JAHTLZ010000328.1:4335010-4353529 GCA_023846285.1 Phrynocephalus versicolor
TGGCTGTGCCACAGGAAAACGGGGGGGGGGGACACCTGTTAGCCCAAATCATCCCCTTCCCTTGCCACTGCAGATGTGTGTGTGTGTGTGTGTGTTGGGGGGGGGAGAGACACTTGTCTGCAGAGGAAATCACACAGCCCTTCTTGCAACGCCTGCCACTCGGCTAAGGGTGCAACTACATTAAGCTACTGAGGGAAACAAGTATTCGATCCCCTGCTGATTTTGACCATTTGCCCTTAGACAAAGAAATGACCAGGCTATACCTTTAACGGTAGGTTTATTGTAACTGTGAGGGACAGCACAACAACAATAAAAACCCCTCAAAAACCCAGTACCCAAAAGTTAGATATGGATTTGCATTGTAGTGAGGGAAATAATTATTCAAGCCCCTATCAACCAGCAAGAGTTGTGGCTCCCAGGTGCCTTTTCTCAGGTAAGGAGCTGAGATGAGGAACACCCTCTGTAAGGGAGTGCTCCTAATCCCAGCTTGTTACACTACCTGTATAGAAGACACCTGCCCATAGAAGCAAGCAGACTCTCAACTCACCCCCATGCCCAAGACCAAAGAGCTGTCAAAGGATGTCAGGGACAAGATTGTAGACCTACACAAGTCTGGATTAGGCTACAAGACTATTGCCAAGCAGTTTGGTGAGAAGGTGTCAACAGAGGGCACGATCATTTGCACAAGGAAGAAACACAAAACAACTGTCAGTCTGCCTCGGTCTGGGGCTCCCTGCAAGATCTCACCTCATGGAGTTGCAATGATCATGAGAACGGTGACAAAGCAGCCCAGAACTACACAGGGTGAACTTGTCAATGATCTCAGGGCAGCTGGAACCAGAGTCACCAAGAAAACAATTGGTAACACACTACACCATGAATGACTGAAATATTGCAGTGCCCGCAAGTTTCAACTACTCAAGACAACACACGTAAAGGCCCGTCTGCAGTTTGCCAATGAACATCTGAATGATCCAGAGGAGAACTGGGAGAAAGTGTTGTGATCAGAGGAGATCAACACTGAGCTCTTTGGCATCAACTCAATTCACCATGTGTGGAGGAAGAAGAAGGCTGCCTGTGAGCCCAAGAACACCATCCCCACCGTCAAACACGGAGGCGGACACATTATTATGCTTTGGGGCTGTTTTTCTGCTAAGGGGACAGGACACCTTCACCGCATCGAAGGGGTGGGCGGATGGGGTCATGTACCACCGGATCTTGGGTGAGCACCTCCTTCCCTCAGCCAGGGCATGGAGAATGGGACGTGGATGGGTATTCCAGCATGACAATGACCCAAACCCCACAGCCAAGGCAACAAAGAAGTGGCTCAAGAAGAAGCCCAGGAAGGTCCCGGAGTGGCCCAGCCAGTCTCCAGGCCTGGATCCCATAGAAAATCTCTGGAGGGAGCTGAAGGTTCCAGTTGCCAAACATCAGCCTCGATACCTTCCCGACTTGGAGAAGATCTGCAAAGAGGAGGGGGACACCGTACCTCCTGCGATGTGTGCTGCTAACCTGGTGGCCAAATACAGGAAATGTCTGACCTCTGTGATTGCCAACCAGGGAATTGGCACCAAGTACTTAGACAACTTCTGCTGAGAGGGGGGCTTGAATAATTATTTCTCTCACTACAATGCAAATCCATATCTGACTTTTGGGCACTGTGTTTTTGAGGAGTTTGTGGTGTTGTTGGGCTGTCTCTCACAGTTACAATAAACCCACTATTAAAGGTATAGCCTGGTCATTTCTTTGTCTAAGGGCAAACAGTCTAAATTAGCAGGGGGAAGAATACTTATTTCCTTGTCTAATACAGGAGATGTTATGGGGCCAGGATTATGTTCTGGCTTGGTTTGGGTTTTAGGGCATCTCTGGGCCATTTCTCTTGCCGTGTGTTCACATCCCAACATTGTGTGGGGCCAGAAAGGACAGGGGTTCCACTTATTTGCCCCCCCAGCCTTGTTGGGAGGGGCCCCTCCTCTGTCCCAGAGCTGCAAGCGGCGCTGCATGGGGTGGGGTCTAGGGGACGTCAGGTCTGCCCCTCCAGGGGAAGGCGAGGGGGTCTGCTGGTGGGGGGGGGGGGGGGAGGGGTTTTAGTGCCCCCCAGTGCACTCTCTCTCGCCCCCCCCGCCCCGCCCGCCCAACCCCATGTGATTCAACCCGGTCCTTCTTCCCAGGCTGCCCTCTGGCTGGCTGAGCTTGGACCGCTCCGTCTTCCAGCTGATGGCTCAGACCGTGGGAGCCAGCATGTGGAGAGAGGCGGCCTCTGAGGCCGAGAGGATGGTGCCGGACCGGACCCCTGTGCGCCCCAAACAGCAGCCACGGAAGCAGCCACTGATGCCGGGCGAGAGGAGCGTGGCCCTTGAGGCTCCATGGTGAGGGGAGGAGGGGTGTGCGTGTGTGTTGGCGCCCAGCATGCTGGCTTGAGTTGCTTGCTACAGGAGGTGGTCGGTGTGGGACAGCCCCCTCCCCTTCAAGGCCTTCCAGATGTGGCCAGGTGGGGGCTTGAGCCCCTGGGGAGGAAAATCCCTGACAGGGGGCCTCCCCCTCCCCTTGTGACCCCTGTGGCAGGAGATGGTGCCAGGAAGGTGACCAGCGGGTGGGGAAGGACCAGAGAGGGTTGTGGGGGGAAATAATGGCTGGGGAGGGGCCCATGTGGGGCCCTGACACACAGCCAATCCCAGCTCATGGCGGACGAGGCACTGCTGTCGCCAGCCTCCACCTGACTTTCCTGCTGTCTCTCCCCCTGTCTCTCCCCCTCCCTCCCTCCCCCCACCCGCCCGCCAGCGAGGTCAAGGCCCTCTGCCACCACCTTGCCACGGAGGCTGGCCAGCTGAGCTTCCAGAAGGGGGACGTCCTGAGGGTCCTGAGCAAAGTGGACGCCGACTGGCTGCGGTGTGGCCGAGGGGCCGAGAGCGGGCTGGTGCCCATCATGTACGTCACTCACCGGGAGGACGAGGACTATTGACCAGGCTCGGTGGGGGGGGGGGAGGGGAGGGGAGGGGAGGGGGCACCCGCTGGCCTGCCTGCCCAGGAAGCCCCTGGCCACAGAGCCTGACGGGCTGGCCGGCATGATCCGGACAGATGGGCAGCTGGATGGACCGATGGCCTTTCTCGCCCATCTCCCCCCCCCGGGGCGCTTGGCTGTGAAGGAAACCCAGTGGCTGTAGCTGTTCTCTCTGACCCCCCCCCCATCACCCACCCACCCACCCCCGTTCCTCAGGGGCTGCTTCGTCCTTCTTGGGAAGGCTGGGCTGCCCTCCGGTTGCCAAGGGGGGGGGGTCACCCTGCATGCTCCTCCGTGGCCTCCCTCCCTCTTCTCAACCAGGGACCTTGGGCCGTTTCCTTCCTGGAATTAAACCCGGGCTGCCCCTGCCTGCCACTGGCCACCCCGGAGGCTGCTGGGACTCTTGGACATGCAGGCAGGATGGAGGCAGAGCCTTCTCGGGTGGGGGCTTCCCTCTGGGTCGCCCTCCACCCACCCCCCGCACGTACTTTGCCCCTCCTCCCTCAAAGTGTGCAGGCACCCCCGGGGGGGGGGCGGGGGGGCCTCCCCCACGGCCCGGCCCGGCCCCCCCCCCCCCCCCCGGATTTTTCTGCTAGTGGAGGCTAGTGGCACCCCGTGGCTCCTGCCAGACCCCAGACCCACGCTCAGGATGGGGGGAGGGATGCTGCAGGGGTCAGAGGCGGGCAGGAGAAGCACAGCACCTCTGGGACATCTGGGTCCAGCAAGGAGGAGGGGGTAGCAGCCCCCACCAGTTAGGGAGGGGGGATGAGTCTTTGGGTGGGCATTGTGGTTTGGGAGGGGCTGCTGGCATTATAAGTAGCTGGGCTCCAGGAATCACTTCCGGGAGGGGGGGAGGGAAGGGAGAGGGGGAAGGATAAAGCTCCCACCCCCAAGGGACCACCTGCTCTTGCTCTCTCCTCCTCCTCCTCCTTTTGGGCAGCTGGATCTCAGTGGACATCCTGGCCCAGAAGCAGAAGGGACAGCCGTGGGTGGGGGGAAGGGGGGGAGAGGCAGGGGGATTCCCCAGGCACAAGCAGGGCAGTGCTGGCAAAACTGCCTGACATAGATTGGGGAGGGGGGCTTTTGTGACCCTTCCTGCGCTGTCTTCTTCCTGGGGGAGGGGGTTGTTTGTGTGAGAAATGATCAGGAGGGCAGGCGCAGCCCAACTGAGCAGCCAGTGGGGAGTGTTATGATCAAAAAGGCCTAACAGTATTCTGTGGTTTTTTTTTGGGGGGGGGTGGAGGTCTAAAGAGGTCCCCTGGCCTCATGTGCTCCGAGGGAAGACGGTTGCTCCTGCGTGTACATTACGGCTCTCGCAGAAATGGCGCTGTATTGAATTTGTACTTCTGGCATTAGAACAGGGTGTCTTGCCTTTATTTATTTCTTTATTTATGATGCATATTAACTAATAAAAAGGTGCTGATTAAAAGCTCCGCTCTAGAGCTGGGACTGGTGTCGGCTTCACAGGTGCGCTGTCTCTGCCCTGGGCTCTTCTGCAGGACCCCTGGGGAACGAAGCAACTTTGTGTGTGTGTGTGTTCTTTCCCCGACTATGAAACTGCCAAAGAGTTGATCCCTTTGGCTCGTCGTCCCTTTGTCTGCCCGAAATGGCCTTTGCAAAGGAGCCAGGGGAAGGTTCAGTTTGTCGGGGGAGGGGGGGCAGCCACTCCGGCAGTGGATGGAAACGGGGGGGGGGTGTCAGTGTGCCTGCCTTGGCCCTCTCCCAGCGCTTTCTTTGAGGGCCTTGCCCCACCAGATCCCATTTCTCTCCCAACTGTGTGTCTTCAATGGTCAGTAATTGGAGTAGCAGCAGCAGCAGCACTTTTTAGAAGTCCCAGATGGCGTGATGGGTTCGTTCGTTCTGATTAATTTGTATTTTTCATAATTCCCCATTAATGCAATGTGCTACTGTATGGAGGAGAGTCTTGAGGCTCTCCTGGACTACAAGGAGATCAAACCTATCCATTCTGAAAGAAATCAACCCTGAATGTTCACTGGAAGGATAGATTTTGAAGCTGAGGCTCCAGTACTTTGGCCACCTCATGAGAAGAGAGGACTCCTTGGAAAAGTCCCTGTTGTTGGGAAAGATGGAAGGCAAAAGGAAAAGTGGACGACGGAGAATAAGGTGGTTGGACGGTGTCATCGATGCAACCAATATGAATTTGACCAAACTCTGGGAGGCACTGAAGGATAGGAAGGCCTGGCAAGCTCTGGTCCATGATGGGGTCACGAAGAGTCAGACATGACTGAACGACTGAACAACAGTGTGCAGTTGACAATAAATGAGGCACAAGTAGTGTGACCAACCATGACATAAAAACAACTAAGCAGCAGGAACTCCTAAGCAAATCTTGCAGGAGAAGCAGCGGGGGGGGGGGGGGCCAGGACCCCCGGGGGGGCCCCGAACATGGAGGGGGTGGGTCCCCCTCTCACCTCTCGGCCACATTGGAGGGGGGACAGTTAAAGCCTAGCATCTGCTGAATTGTGCTCCTTGCCAAAGGGTTTGCCCTCAGCAGTGGCCCGACTCAAAAAATAGTGCCGCGGGAAAACGAAACGAAATGCACTTTGATGAGGACCCCCGTCTGTGGGACCATAACATAAGAGCATAAGAAGAGCCCTGATGGATCAGGCCAAAGGCCCATCCAGTCCAGCTTCCTGTATCTCACAGTGGCCCCACCAGATGCGTCTGGGAGCGCATGAGACTAGATATCTGTCTCCTGATACCACTCTCCTGCATCTGGCCCTTGAAGGACCCTGGTTTTAAGCCTGGGGATTACACATCTCCCTCATGGTTTGTAACCTGTGATGGACTTTTCCTCCAGGAATCTGTCCAATCCCCTTTGGAAGGCATCCAGGCCAGATGTGGTACGGAGTTCCACAGACTAACAGTGCGCTGGGTGAAAGAATATTTTCTTTGTCAGCTCTTACTCTCCCAGCCCTCAATTTGAGTGTATGTCCCCAGTTCTGGTATTTTGGGAGAGAGAGAAGAGCTTCCCTCTATCCACTTTACTCATGCCCCGCATTATCCCCCCTCAGGCGCCTTTTTTCCAGACTAAAGAGCCCCAAATGTTTTAGCCTTTCCTCATAAAGGAGGTGCCCCAGCCCAGTAATCATTTTAGTCGCTCTCTTCTGCACCTTTTCCAGTTCCACTCTGTCTTTTTTGAGATGCGGTGACCAGGATTGTACACAATACTCCAGGTGTGGCCTTACTATTGTTTTGTATAATGGCATTATAATGTTGGCTGTTTTATTTTCGATCCCCTTTTTGATAATCCCTAGCATGGAATTGGCCTTCTTCACCACTGCCACACATTGGGTAGACACCTTCATGGAGCTGTCCACCAGCACACCAAGATCTCTTCCGTGATCCATCACAGATAACTCAGTGCCCATGAGTTGATGGATAAAGTTTTGATTTTTTTTCGCCCCAGTGTGCATTACTTTACATTTTGCTACATTGAAACACATTTGCCATTTTGCTCTTCACAATCTTCTCTGGGGTCACAGAAGTTACATAACAATCAAGTGTGTCCTTGGGGACGCAGGAACAGCAACAAAACCACGTGACCGCAACAAGATTTATTACACATTTTAGTTTGTTGCGGTACAAAGTGATTGTGGGGTAACGGTAAGAGGCCTCTGCCCTCTTCAGCGCGATCCAGCCCCTGCCTCTTGGCTGCCGCCTGCACTTGATCGGATGGTTGAGCCAAGGCATAGAAGAAAGCCTTCAAGTGTCATATCTTAAATTATTAATATTAGTAGACCAGGTTTTCCAAGGTACCCACTGTGTTCTTACCATGCACTATATTTTAAACCATTTCCTGTGGGCCTTCTTTGCTGTTGAGCTTTCAGTCGTACTTAGTAATCAAGATGTCTGGGAAGATTCTCAGTCATCCAGGTGAGTCATGACAACTGGACTTCTTTTCCTGAGAGATTGAAATGTTTTGCTGCTCATCCAAGCAGCTTTGTTAGTCTGAGGAAAATTAGTGGTGAGGCCTCCAATTTATAGTTCATTTTAAAAAATTATTTGTACAGACTACAAAAAAAAAATACAAATTACAAATTACAAAAAAACAACAACCGTTTACCCTTCTACCAGTGGGACCATTCTTCTTATTTTCTTTCCTTATCCTCCCCTCCAGAACAGAACTGATTGTTGTGCGGAAGCGTTACCCTTATCTCTTACAAGCACATATTCAATAAATCTACCCCAAATGTCATAAAAGATCTCTCTTTTTAACTCTCCTTTCTTGATCTTTAAATTACAAGTCAATTTATCATTTAGAGTAATATCCATATTTCATCATGCCATTAACCTAAATACAGTTCAGGTTTGGATGCCCAGTTTCTAGCTATTATTAATCAGTAATCAAATCTCTAGTTTTAAAATCACAATTATTATCTGCAAATATTGACAACAAAGCAATTTCAGAATTGGGCTCTATATTCTTTTCTAATACTGTATCTTAATACTAATTCTTTAAAAATACATTTCCAAAACTTTTGTATCTTTTTGCATTCCCACCACAAGTGAAAAAAATGTACCAACCTCCTTATCACATTTCCAACAAAGCTTTAAGAAAATTAACATTTATTCAATTTCACTGGCATCAAATATCATCTTAGACTTATTTTTAATCCATTACTCTAATTGCATATAATTAAACCAGGATATGTCTCTACATTGAAGAACTTCTTTCATTTGTACCTTCCATTTCATTTTACTTATCCAATCCTTCAATCTAATCACTTGTTTTCCCTAAATATTTTTTTAAACTTTCAGATTTGTATAGAAGCTCTCTTATTTCGGTTACTGATCTGAATGGTGAACCCAAGGGACATAATTTTTGTTTATGTATATGCCAAGCACTTAACATAGATCTAAGAAAGGTGATATTAATCTCATTCAATTTTGATTTCCGAATACAGTGGTCCCCTGCCCTTTAGTGGTTCATATACTGCGGGCCCAGTATATTGCGGGACCGCAGTATATGAAAGGCAAGGGCCCCTGGGGGAAGCTGGATGGGCCTGTTTGAGGCCTCCTGTGCTTACCCCATGCCTGGTTCTACCCTGAACGGGCCTCCAATGGCCTTCCCGGGCCGGTCAGAGGTCCCAGAAGTGGTTTCCAGCGAACCGGATGTGACTTCTGGATCACCGGGAACCACTTCTGAGGCTTCTGGCAGGCCCAGGAAGCCCCTCAGAGGCCCATTCGGGGCAGCGGCAGGCCTCAGGTAAGTGTAGGGGGCCCCAGGGAGGCCCCCCAGTCCTGACCTGACCCAGCACCCGCATATCACATATTTTCAATTATCGCAGGTTGGGTCCCTAATCCCCACGATAGGTGGGGGATTACTATAGTGCCAAATAAATATTTTTCAATATTGTATTTTATTTCAAATTATCCCATTTTCCACCATATTAATCCTTCTGGCTTACATACAATATCGCCAATATTGATTTGCCAAATAGTATTTTTTAAATAAATAAATATGGCAAACCTATGCCTCCTTTATTTTGAGCCTTATAACGATTTTTAAAAAATTATTCTAGCTTTTTACAGTAACTATTAAACAGATCTTGCCAAAATTTAAAACCATCCATAAACTCTGCCACCCACCGAGCAGGCTGGGCAGCCTGGGCAGCCTGGGCAGGGGGAATGAGCCTCCCCGGGGCAAAGTCACCTCGCCAGGAGTCCACCAGCCTTCTGAGGGCAGACCTTCAGGGCAGCAGGAAGAGGACGGGAAGGGGGGTGGCCCTCCTCCCGCTTACCTGGCAGGTAGTAGCCCTCGCTGTGTGGCAGGAGGAGGCCCCCTTCTGTGGGTCAGGTGGTCTTTGCCAGCAAGGGGAGGCCGTCCCCTTCTTCCTGGAGCTCAGCTCTGCCCTCTGAAGCTGCCGCCCTCTCCCTCCGAAGGCGCATCCGATCAAACTCTGCCAGCGCCCGGTGGGTGATGACTGGGTAGCTGGCCCCGATCAGGTACCGGGCACGAGGCACAAAGCCCGTGAAGCCTGCATGGGGTGGGGTGGGGTGGGGGGGTCAATGCCTTCAGAGTGGGGGCTTCTCATTAACCTCACCGCCCCAGGACCAGGCCCGGCCAAAGACAAGGGATGGAAGGTGCCCAGGAAACTCAGCCGCGGACGGCTTGGGCGGGAGCCTCCGGCATCACACCCAACTGGCACAGCAACTGGAGCCCCTTTGCTTTTCATGCTGGCAAAGCACTTGTGAGATTGGAAGTGGTGGGGAGCCTGAGTCTGAGGGTGTGTGTGTGTCAAGCTTTGTGCCTCGCCAGCAGTCACCACACAAGGGACGCGAGGGGGTGAGTGGTGGGCGCTTCCGCAGCCAGACGCTGTAGGAGTAGGAACCCCCCCCCCATGGTGGAAGCACTTTCATCCCTTTGCTGCCTTTATTACACCCCCGCGTGCATGCACACACACACACAGAGGGTTGGCGGGAACAAAGGCCCCCTGGGCACCATGCAACAAGGTCCAGCTCCTGGACTATGGCTGGAGGCAGGGCCCTCCCCTCCCCTCCTAGAACTGGAGATGCCTTGGGGGGGGGACCACCTGCCTGTCCTTTGCTGGGGTGCCAGCGGCAGGGAGGGCCTCACCTGGAATGAAGTGCTTCTGTGGGTTTCCCTCTTCCAGGGAGTAGGGTGATGCCTGGGGCTGGAAGGCCCAGTGAGACACATAGGGGGCAGCACCTCTGGAGATGGTGGCCTTCTGATGCACAGGGGGGAGCTGGGGGGGGGACACGAGAAGTGGGGGGGGGAGGCCCCGGAGTTGGACAGGGAGCCCCCCGCCCAGGCGTGGTCGGGGTGCGGGGGGTGGGTGCTGGAATCCCAGCCAGCTCTGCTCAGGAGCCCAGGGGTGACCCTTCCCCCCTGTGGAAGGGCCTGCCACTCACTTGAGACCCAGGCTTGGTGTCTTCCTGGGCGGGGGGACGGCCCCCTCCAGCCACTTGCCAGGCCTGCCTCCGGCCAGCCTCCCTCACCAGCTGCTGGGTAAACTCCTCCCTGGCTTCCCGGAGGATCTCGCTGTAGTTCCTGCCAAAGTGGTCCTGGGCTCGGGGGATGAATCCTGCCCCAGACACAGGAGAGGCCAAGTCAGAGTGGCAGGGACACCCAGGGTGGGGCTGGAGCAGGTAGCTGGGGTGGGTGTTGTGCCAGGATGGACCCCAGCCTCCTGCTGGGGGGGGTCAGGGCAATCCCTAGCAGAGCCCACCTCTTTGCAGCTGGTCAACGGGGCACCCTCGCTCGCCCCCTTTTAAGATTCCTGGGTCCCTCCAGCCTCCCTTTCCACCCTCTACCCCCCCCCCTCCGTGTCTGATGAACGGGGGTGGGGTGGGGGAATATGGGAAGTGGGGAGGCGAAGGTGGGCAAGTGGGCAGGGCACCGGAGGAGGCTCCTGCCTTGACAGGCTTCAGGGGCATAATATATATTACTCACCTCCTTTCCACCTCAAAACAAGCCAGTCAGGAAGCCAGTCAGGAAGCGTCTCTGGCCCTTCTCGCTGGCGCCCCCCCCCCAGGGAGCCTGCTTCCCCCGGAGGGCTCTGGCGCCCTGCCTCCCGTGCCACCAGGGAAACGGGTGGCCAGAGAAGGCAGAGGCTCTGGGATGCGGCCCGGAGGCAGCGAGGCTTGGGCCACCAGCCGGGGCCGGGCGGGGGTCCCTCCATCGCAGCCTAAAAGCCTTCCGTGTCAACCTCCGCGGGCTTCCGAGGTGCTCAGCCCAGGCAAGGACGTGGGGCGGTGGGGGGGGGGGGGGGGGGGATCGGGTGGAAAGTGCCGGCACGGCTGGTGGTGTCCTTCGTCCCCGCCCCGCTCTCCTCTCCTCCTGAACATTAGCGGGAAGCTTTACAACAGGATCTGGTGCCACCTTCTGCCCGATGTCCCGCCCGCCAACGCTTCCTCCCAGACTGGCAGGATGTGGGAGGGAGGAGAGAGGGCCCGAGCACCCGTTGAATCTTGGAGGGCCCTGGGCGGCTTATGAGAGAGGGAGCCACCTGAACAGAGAGCGCCTGGCATCCTCCCCAGCACTTCCCTCGGGACGTCAGCCTGGCCCCACCGCACCCCCATGACCAAGTGGCCTCCTCCCTCCGGACAGGCCGTGACTCTCATCGGGGTTTCAGCCTGGACTGTCCAGAACTGACCCAAGCCCCTACAATCATTCATGGCCGCTCAAGGAGAACTCCTGGTTCAAAGCCGCTGTGGGTCCTGGAGGGAGGGCCCCTGCCTCGCCAGAAGTGGGTGGCTGGGCAGGGGAGAACAGCCACCAGTCCAGCAGCCCCGAGGGCCGGCCCCTGTCCCCCGTCCCCCTGCGCGCTCACCTGTGTATCCTGGGACCGCCCTGGAGCCCGGGGCCGCGGGCGTTGCATCCAGCTCCTTGCGGTCCGGGAGGCAGCGATTGGGCTGCAGCAGCCGCCGGCCAGGGGGAGCCACCCCGGGGCTGGAGAGCAGCTGCCCCGTGAGCTTCCCGTAGGTCTGGCCCAGCGTGAACTTGTACCGGGGGCAGTGGCCCCCATACCTGCAGGGCAGCAATGGGAGAGTGTGGGCGAGAGAACAGCCGGGCGGGCAGGCTCTCCATCGTGTCTCTCGTCGGACGGCGGGGCACCGGAGGGAGGCGTTGTTGCCCTGGAAGAGCAGAACTCTGCAGGCGGGCGTTCATCCCGACCCTGCCTTCAGAACCCGCACTGCTGCTGCTGAGCAAGATGTGAGAAGAGCCCCCCAGGACAGCTGCCAGGCAGCTCTCCTCAGCAGCTGGAGCCCGCAATTGCAACAATCAATAAAGACAAAAATTTAAGAAAAAGCGGGACTGGAGCCGGGGGACCAGTGGGTGCATCCACCGAAAAGAAAGGGACCCCCTTCCTAACAGAGATGCTTTACTGGACTGGCTCCAGCCAAGCCGCCCTGCCTCCTTCCAGACCCCTTGGAGTCCCGGCGGTCACTTTTTGGAAGGCCCACAGTAGTCTTGTTTCCAGGCAACGCCCAGAGGGTCCTCCTGGCTCATTGGTCTGTTCCTTCCTTCCTTCCTTCCAAGGAGAAAGGTGCATCCGACACTTACCAGACCGTCAAAAATGTATTAAGAACATAAGAACAGCCTTGCTGGAAGAGGCCACAGCCCATCCAACTCCAGCATTCTGTCTCTCATACAATGGCTCAACATTTGCTTCCTCAGGGTATTCCCAAGCAAATTTTTGGGGGGAGAGGGGGAATGGGGGGAGGGGAATGAATGTTTCAGAAATGCTCCAGGATCCTTTATTAGCTGGGAAAAAGGAAGAGCAAATCCCAGATGGTCTGGCTCCGGAGACCACAGGCTCCAGTCGGCTATCGCTGAATTCTGGAGGAGAGGAGACGGCTCATCCCTATGGTTTGTCCGAGGTCACGGCGCACCATCACAACCCCCCACCCCACCGCCACGGCGCTGCTGGTGCTTAGGCGTCTACTGAGGCTCCCCGCGGATTTCCAAGGCTGCCCCCCCCCAACACACGCGCGAGCTGCAGTTCTGCAGGGCAGCTCAGCCTTCTCCCCGCGTCTTCGGCGGCGGCGGCGGCGCGAGGGATCCGTGGGCCAAGGAGGGAGGAGCAAGGACACACCGCGCGGGGGCCGCCTCTCCGCTGCTGCTCCTGGAGACATGAAGCCCAGGCGCAAATCCCTTTCCCGGTGCCTTTTGCAAACGGAGGCTTCTCCCGCCGTGCGGGCAGACCTGTCGGGTCGGGGGCACCAGGCGAGGAGAGCGAGGCGAAGGGCCCGGCTCCAGGCCCTTCCGGGCCGCCCTTGGCTCCTCCGCCCGGCGCTTCGGACAGCGGCAGCTGGGCTCCCTCGGCGGGCGTGGGCGTGCCTGTTAGGGCAAAGGGCAGGCAGGCATCGCGCGCCCCCCGCCCGCCTTTTCAGGCCCACCGCACAGCAGAAAGCCTCCCGCGATGGGACACGCCAAAGCCCCGCGGTGCAGAAGACCCTGGGCTGGGTTGGAGGGGAGTGGGGTGGGGTGGGGTGTCCCGCGCTCTCTTCTGGCCCCCAGACAGGCGCGCACTGAGGTCGGGTGGGGGGAAGCCTGCCCTGCCTGCCTGCCTTCGGCCCCTGAACGTACCCCGGGAGGTAATGCGGGTCGGGAGTCATCAGGATCGGGCTGATCTTGGGAGCAAAAGCTGTGGCCATGAGGATCCGGAGGTCTCCTTGGCAACGGAACTGGCCGGGCAGGCCCGGAGGGGAGCGCCCGAGGAGGAGCCTGCCTGTCTGTCCAGGGAAACATGATGAACACAAACGCCCGCCAGCCTGCCCCGCCCCCCGCCCACAGGCACACTCGTCCTGGCCTGCAAAAAACACACACACCCTTGCAGCCCCCCTCCCCCCCACACACCTCAGCCTTTCCCTGCCCAATCCAGTCTTTCCTCCAGGGAGACCTGCACCCCCGGCCTAGCATTTGCAGGATTCCTTTCAGGTGAGCTCCAAACCATTCTTCACGGTGTCTCCTTCTACTTCTTCCACAGATTTTCCTTCCTGTCATCTCTCTCTCTCTCTCCTCACCAACTACTAGTAAATTCTCCCTGGCAGCCCTGCCTTTTCCTTTGCCCCTGTGAACAACGCCAACCACCACCCAAAATGCTCCATCATCCACAGCCCTGCTTAAACCTAGTAAAATACCAAGTTGTGGTTTCCTTAATCCACTGGACCTCCCCCATTTTTCTGGTAAATCTGGCCTACTCCGAGTATATCCCACAATGAGGGGCTCCATTTTCATGTTTTTAACACTCAGGGTTTTGTTTTGTTTTTGGTTCCTGTTCTGGCAATAAAAGTTTTCTTAGGGTCTGGTTGCAATAACTGAGCCGAAAAGGATGCTATCAATTCCTTGCTTCAAATTGTGGAATTTTAGACCCTTGTGTGCATTTCTAATCTTATTAGAAACTGGTGGTGTAAAGAAAACAATCTTGTACTTAACACCAAAAAAACTAAAGAACTTATAATTGATTTCAGGAGGAAGAAAGATGTACATTTACCATTGTACATAAATGGTGAGGAGGTGGAGAGGGTTGGTAGCTTTAAATATCTGGGCACTTACATCTCAGAGGACCTCTCATGGACTGTAAACACCAATATGGTTGTGAAGAAGGCACAGAAGAGGCTGTATTTCCTGAGAATGCTCAGGAAGATGAACTTATCTCAGCATCTACTTCTGTCTTACTATCACAGCACCATTGAGAGTGTCCTAACTTATGGTATGCTATCATGGTATGGGAGCAGCTCTGTAGCGGACAAAAAAGCTCTACAGAGAATAATTAAAATTGCCCAGAATGTTACTGGGCTCCAGCTACCAACCCTGGATGACATCTGGAGGAGGAGGAGGAGGAGGAGGGAAAACAGGAAGGAGGTCCAAAAATGCCATCTCTACCACCTTCTTGATTCAGCTTTAGCTTTCATAATTCTCACAATTATTATTTGCATCCTGCTACTTCGTATGTTTCTTTTTGTTTCATTTTTGCTTTATATCTCTGTGTGTTTATGATTCTGGTTTTATCTTAATAAATACATCTTCATGAATTGGTGTGTGTGTGTGTTTCTCTTTGTTGTACCAGAGCGGCCTTTGGGCTAGATGGTTTTTCGGGTGTCTTAATCAATCGATCCCTTCATCACAAGGCCGTTCCCATCTCACCCCACGGGCTGGCTCTTCTGCCCTGCCTGAGCCACCCTCCCTCCTCTGCCTCTGCTGGGAGTGCCGGCCCAAGGGGGGCCAGCAGGGAGCCTGGGGAGGTTGCCAGCAAAGCCCACAGGGGCTGGGGGGAGGAGGCTTGTTGCCCAGAAGGGCTTCCATCAGGGGGAGGCTTTCCAGGAGGCCTTTCAGAGGCCAGAAGGCCTACCGGGCACCCACCCTCATCCTGTCTTCTCATCTCGAAGGCAAGGAAGCATCCACTTCCTCTCTGTGGGGCTCCTGCCTGCTCAGGACCCTCTTCCCCCTCCTGAGGAAACCATTTGGACCTACGCAGCCATTGAAGGAGGGAGCACCAGCCCCCTTCTGCCCTGGATGGGGGGGTGGGTGGGGTGGGTGGGGTGAGGTGCCCTGCAGCTCATCCTCAAAAGGAGGACTCCATCTGGCCCCGGGCGGGCGAGGGCAGGGGCGGCAGCTGCTCCCAGGGCTGTGTCGCCTGGGCTTCCTCACAGGCCAGTTTTTCCAGCATTGCAGAGAAGCAAGCCAAAGAAGTGTGGGAGGACTGGATTCCTTCTGGGCCTCGGCCGCCGTCTCCCTGGAGAGACTTGGAGCTGAAGGCTGCTGCAAAATGGGGGACACGGTGGGAGATGAAGGCAGCCATGTCGGGCACAGCTGCTGGTGGAATGCTAAGCTACGCACCCGTTGCACTACCTGGACATTGGTGGCAGCTGCTTCTATGAGGCAGCATGAGCCCTGCCCCATAGAGCGGGTGCAGGCTCTGTCCGGCCAAACCCCTCCTGTGGCCTCCCAGCCAGAGCCCAGAGCCCACCTGCCACCTGCCAGATGCCCGGCCTCACACTGTCTGGCCAAGGGGTGTGTGTGTGGAGACAGTGGCCGAAGAGGGAACAGTCCCAGGCATTCCATTCCAAGGTGGCCTCCCAGGCCTGGCCCAGCAACACCTGCTCTGGTTTGGGGGCCCAGAGCAGGTGAGGTGCCTCTCTGGGCACCAGGCTACCTGCCAGCTGGCACCAGAAGGGGATCACTTTGCCACACCCAGCACCAGCAGACTCTTCTGCGCCACCTTCTTTGGATACCTCAGAGACAGAATGTCCTCCCAACGGAGACGTGTGACCACCACCAGCGCTGCAGGGCCCCAATATTTTTGGCTGCCCAGCCATTTTGGCTGATCAGGGATCATGCCCCTGTCTGCTGGCTCCAATCTGAGCAAGTGAGAAAGAGGGCAAGCGTGCCTGGCGCCCTGGCAGGGTTGATGGGAACATGTTTCCTGTGTGGAGGAACAGGGAGGGCACCCTTGTCAGCGGAGCTGGGGGCAGGTGGGCAGTGGCCTTGGTTCCTCCCCCCCCGGGCGAGGGGGCTCCTTCTGGGCCCACCAATGAAACCATGGATTGCATATTCGGTCTGACCCTGAGAGGAGCACTCCCCCGTTTACATACTTGTGGTACGGAATGGCAGTTTGGATTGGCCCTTTCCTCCCCACCTAGAGAAGAGGGCGGCTGAGAAGATATTCTTATAATCTATGCGTATCCAACAAACGCAACACACAAAGGCATGCACGCTCCTCTCTTTCCTGTCATCCTGACCAAGGGTGCTGTCAGGAAGGATCTGGGCCACACAGGGATGCCTTTGCCCCCCCCCTCCTTCTTTTCCACCCATGAGCTGTGCTGCAGCAGAGTGGGAGAGGATGGCTGGGGTTGCCTCCCCCTCCTGCTTCCGTTCCCCCCGCCCCCAGGGCCTGGAAGGCTTCTCTCCAGGGCTGCCTGCAGAGCAGAAGAACATGCCAGCAGCAGGGAAGAGGCAGGCGGGCTGTCTGCATGCAGACATGCGGTTTGTCGGCTGTGCGGGAGCCTTGGCTGCAAGATGCAAGGACAGGGCAAGGGTTCCACTACTGACCTCTCCCCCTCCTTCCTCCTCTTTGCCTCTCCCCTCGGTCTTGCTCAGTCAGCAGGTGGAACCAACCTTGTGTGGTGCCTCTGCTCTTTCTGGGCCCATAAAGGTCATGGTAGGCAGGCTCATTAGTGCAAGAATGCCACTGCCCACCACCAGTCTTCGTGCCACATACAGAGGGAGGAAGCTTCTCCCCTGCTCTCCCCAGAGCCTCTAGTGTGTGTGTGGATGTGGGTGGGTGGGTGGGGGATACAGTGTCTCAAGAGCATGCTCAGCACATGCACACCCTCACCAGAAAAGCCCTGCTGTCCTCCCGCGAGCAGAGAAGCTGGCCACCGGATCTAGGGCTCCACCTGCCCACGCTCTCTTTGCTCCCTCCGATGCCCTGGGGGGCAGAAAGTGGCGATTATTCCTTGCCAAGTGTTTGGACATCAGCCTCAGGTTGATGCTTCGACACCTTCCCAAGAACCCTGCAGATCTTCACCAACCTCTCAGAAAAATCAGAAGCCCGTGCTCATCACAGATGGCATTTATCCCAGTTAAGGGTTCATTTCAGGGCGAATCCCAAGACCTTTCCCAATGATATCATAAGAACATAAGTTCAGCCTTGCTGGAACAGGCCACTGCTCATCCAGTCCAGCATTCTGTCACACACAGTGACTCATTGTTTGCTTCAGGGTATTCCCAAGCAGATGTCTTCACCTGCTTACGATTCCCTGCAAATGGTATTGAGCGATCTCCTGCCTATATCTTCAGCACAGAGGTTGTCCTTAGGCAGCCATAATGATAGTTATGATACCTCTGTTCTCCATGAACTTCTCCAATCCTTTCATAAAGCTGCCGAGGCTGACAGCTTTTCATAAAGCTCGCACAACCTGCCCCGTCACCACGTCTTCTGGCAGGGAGTTCCACAGACCAGTGATCCTCCTCTGGGTGAACAAGGACTTTCTCTTATTTGTTTGAGATCCAGCACCCAGAAGTTTCATGGAGTGCCCCCTAGTTCTAGTGTTGTGCAATAGGGAAAACCGCTTTTTCCTTATCTACTTTGTCCACACTGTGTATGATGTTATAAACTTCAATCAGGTCACCTCTTAGGCGTTGTTCAATATCCAAGTTCATCTGTAGACCAGAGGATGTAAGTTGCTTCCTTTTTGAAAGGACTCCAAATGCAGAAACAGAAATGCATTCTTGCAACTCCTGAAGGGCTGCAGGTACAGCTGTCATAAAAACCTTGCAACTAGTGAAGTTGCAAACAAATGTCCATTCAAAAGCAAAAGCTGCTGTGTAGGCAGAACTTAAATTGTGTCATCAAATTTGACTTCGCCTACATTCTGAAAAGGCTTCTAGCCCACAATGGTACAGTGAAGAGGAAGAGACTAAAATCTCTTAAAGTGTCAAATTCTTTTATGTAAGAATGCCTGAAAATATCTCAGCCTTTACGGGTCCCTTAAGAGCACCCAAGGCCATTATTCCACTCTGTTCTGGTCCTGCCGAGGTAGCCAGTTTGCACCCACCACCGGAAGGCCGTGTCTTTGTTGTCTCCTGCCCGGTTCTTGAAACATCTCATGCCTGGTATCTGTGTTGTTTTGTTTATTTTTCCACATGGCTTTTCTGGGTGAGCAAACTGCCAGGAGCATTGAGTTCTGCGGAAGACATTTGACCAGGAGGTGGAGGAGAGGCAGCTGTGCGGGTCCCCTGAACTGCAATCCCTCCTCTCCATTTTTCACAAACCTTCCAAGGTTTCCGCAAATGAAAGAGCCAAGTGAGGCTCTAATTGGGGAGCCCCCGCCCCGCCCACAGATGACAAAATGTATTCAATTTATATACTGCTCGATCTAGCCCATGGGCTACTCTGGTCGGTGAACATCAAAATAAGCAATACTGTACAGACATAATACATACCTGTATTTACCTGGGAGTTGAGTAATGGCTAGTGGACTTCTTTTTTGAGAGATAGAAACGTTTTGCTGTTCATCCAAAC
>JAHTLZ010000328.1:4354092-4376625 GCA_023846285.1 Phrynocephalus versicolor
GAGAGCAGCCACCACAACCTGATTAAAAGGCTTGACTCCCGCTGGCGCTGGGGAGTTATCTGGGTGATCTCGCTCTTGCCTCCCTCGCTGGCATTGAGAGCAGCCACCTTCAAAGGTCTTCCCAGCCACTGCCTCACCTGTCGTCTCTCCGCACCAGAGTGTCTCCTCCTCCTCCTCCTCCTCCTCCTCCTCCTCCTCCTTCTCCTTGCAGGCTGCCCCCCCCTCACCACCCGTTCTCGGTGGCTGCCCTGTTTGCCAGCAGGCAGAGAGGCCTGGACGTTGGACTTCCGCCCCCCCCCCTTCCTGCATCCTGGCCTTTGCCTGACAGGAGTTTGTGTGTTGGTGAGGGAGCCAGTTGTGTGACATTGGGTGTCCGGCTCTGCTGAGATGGGGCACGTATGTCGGGGGAGGGGGCAGGCGGGGGGGGGGAGAGCAGGCAGTCCTGTTTTCCAGATAGCTTTTGCTCTAAGGAGTCGTACGTCTTGCTTTCTGGTTTATCTTGCCCCTTGCCGTCCTTGTGTCTTTGTGGAGCTCGTGGGTTGCCTGGGAGGAGGGTGAAAAAAACTTATCTGAGTGTTTCCTGCAGAGATTGGGAGCCAACCAGGTCATTGGCTCAGATCATGACCCGGGAATCAGGCTGTGCCTGTGAAACAGAGATGCTGACACCCTCCGCCCCGCCCACCCCCCAGCCCCCCAAAGGGGTCCTGGCCTTGATCCCTGACTCTGGCCAGTCACCTTCTGGTGCTGCTTTCCTGCTTGGTGCCTCGTTGGCTGCTTGTGTCAGAGAGAGAGAGAGAGAGAGAGAGAGAGAGAGAGAGAGAGTTGGGGGGGGGGGGCTTCAGACCAAAGGGAAACCAGCCGCACCTGAGAGACGCACTGATGTTGTGTGCCATTTGGCCGTAGCAGGCGCCTGGGGGCCTAGGGGTGGGATTTGGGAGCTGGGGGTTTCTCGGGGCTGGTGGGTGTTACTGGATGGAGAGAGAGAGAGAGAGGGATTGAGAGAGAGAAATCATCAGGGTTCCTGGGTGCGCGTGTGTGTCTCGTGGTTGGCAGCCCCGAGTGCGGTTTGTGTTTCTGAGGAAGTGGTGCCTGGAGCACGAGGCCCGTCCTTGGCAGTTGGAGGAGCTCCCCCCCCCAGCACTGTGTGGCCTGGACTCTGAGGTGCTGAGGGCCTGCACCCGGGGCACGTCCAGGGGAGGCACAGGCCCTCCTGAGGCAGAGGTCTTCTCCGGCTCAGATCCTGTTCTGTGGCAGAGAGTGGGGGTGGGGTGGTTTTTTTCCCATGGCTTCAGAGACTAGGACTCAGGGCAATGGTCTCAAACTACAGGAAAAGAGTTTAAACATTCAGAAGAACTTCCGGACGGTTAGAGCTGTTCGGCAGTGGAATTTGATGCCACAGAGGAGGGTGGCGGAGTCTCTTTCTTTGGAGGTTTTTAAGCAGAGGCTGGATGGCCATCCCATCGGAAATACTGTGATGGGGTTCCTGCATGGCAGGGGGTTGGACTGGATGGCCCTCCTTGAGGTCTCTTCCAACTCTATGATTCTATGCCTGGCTGTCCTGGTGGGACTTGGTCCTGGGGTTGCCACCCCCTCAGACAGGCTGCAGGTCTCTCCTGGCTCAAGGTGGCTCCTGGAGGGCTCCAGAGAGTTCCTGGAAATGGTGGCAGGAGCCCCGGGAGTCTCCTCCTTTTTCTGCCCCAGGGATTTCCTTATTTCTGGGTTGGCTTTCGGTTGTCTAGGTAGGGCATTGGCTAAGAAGGTGCCCTTCCTCGGTCCGTGTGCAGAGTGCACCTGATGCCCATGCTGCCCCAAGGACAGCCCCTTCCACCACTTTGAAGCCGTCTGCAAAGTGGTTTTGGGGGTGGGTAGGGGGGTGGCACGCTGGGGCATTCTGGGGGCCCAGTGTGCTGGCACCACCCTCCATCGGGTGCCACCTGATCTAAAAGCGCTAGAATTCATGCCCTGTTATTGGACATGGGTGTGGGGCAGGGAGCCCTGCCCTGGGGTGGCCGTGTTCTGGGCCACCTGGCCCAGGAGGGAACCTGACACGGGCGAAACCCAATCTCCACGTCCAGGCCAGGTGGGTAGAGTTGCTCAATAATTGAAGAGCTTCAGCCAGTGAGGCTGGGGGGTCGCCTTTCAGGGCAGGCAGTGAGCGGACTGTGTGTGGCAGAAGACTCCCCTCCCTTCCTCTCAAAGGGTTGGCTTGGCTGCATTGGAGGGACCTCCCTAACAGGCTGTAGGATGCTACCGAATAGGGAGAGTAGGGGGGAGGGAGGGGGGACACAGACACGCATACAGAGTGTTGAGCAGTTACAGGCTGCTCTGGCACGGATCATTTTACACCCTGCTCTCCCCACCTCACCCCAAAGCACCAAGGTGATGCAGCTTCAGAGACATCCAGAGATTCTCCTTTGTGAGGCAAATAAGTAATGGAGCAGGGCCCCCAAAGCATGTGCAGAGTGCATTCCCCTCCCATACCTCTAGGGTGGTGAGAAGGGCTCTCCCCCGCCCCCCAAGTCAGGGCCTACTACAGCTTCCAGCCCATCCTGAACCGCAGACCTCTTTGGCTTCTGGGCCGAGGGTGGGGCCGAGGGGGGCTCGTGTCGCTCAGAACAGTGGCCTCCCTTGTTCTTCTGGAGGGCCAGGAGTTGAGACCCCTGGCCCAAGCGACGAGGAAAGGCCTGCCTCCCCATTGTGATTTTTTTCCCAGCCACCTTCTCCACACACACACACACCGACCCCTGCACTGGCATGGATCGCTTTGCAGCCTGGGGGAGGGGGGGCACACGCGATGGCTGGGTCCCTCAAGCCTGCTGGGATGCAGCGGTCTCTTGGGGCGGGGGGGGGGGGGGGGGAGGGGGGGGGCGGCACCAGGCTTCCTGTGGCTCAGCTTGACAAGAGCATTGACTAAAAAGGGCACCCGTGTGCGTCTGTGTCTCTCTGCCTGCTGACAGCAGTGCCCAGGAATTTGGGAGGCTCCCGGGAGGAGAAGGGGGCAGTGGCTCGGGCCGGGCCCATGGCAGCCACTGGGGAGGGAGCCAGGCCCTGGGGTGGCGGCTGCTGCTGCCAATGCTGCTTGGGGGGGGGCAGTCCCTCCCCAGACCTTTGGACATGGGTTTGCTGCTGCCTCAGAGCCGCTGCTGGGCTCACGTGGGGGCAGCTGGGCCAGGCTCTGCCCTGGGTGGCTGGAAGTGACCACGGAGGGTCCCAGGCACCCTCCATGCCAGGAGGGAAAGGGGTTCAGCCCAGACCCCCAAATCCCAATGCCCCCCCCGGGGACAGCAAGGGAAAGCGGTGGAGCTGCCTTGTCCTCAGGTGCCACCCCGTGGCCCCTCTTGGGTCCTGCCTCTCCTTGGAGAACGTAGCAGCATGGGGAGGGAGGCTTGTTTAAAAGGGTAGGTTTGGTGTTTTGGAATTTTATACTGGGAGTGAGTTATTTTTAAAAAATTCATTCTGCTTGTTCAGCAACTGGCCCCTGACTAGGCAGAGTGCTCTGGGGTCCTGGGCTGCCCCCACCTGCTTTTTTTTTGGGGGGGGAGGAAAAATTCATGTTTCAGGGCCGCTGCTTCTCTTACCTCCACCCTGAGCACCCCCCAACCAACCAACCAACCAATGCTGCACTCTGGGGACAGCCTCTGTAGCAAGGCCTCATTCTGCAGCCATAGTAGGTCTATATATATATTCTATATATATATTCACCCAAAACGGGGGGGAGGGGGAACAATGCCCTAGTAGAAAAAATAAATTAAAATATATGATGATAGGATTGAATGCTGGGCTGAAAACAACAGAAAGATATTTGACAGGGATAAGTGCAAATTTCTACACCAGGGTGGATGTGGTGGTGGTGGTGGTAGTGAGAGCACAGCTACAAGATGGGGGAAAACTTGGCTTAGTAATACAGTACTATAGGTGAGAAGGCTCATGGCATTGTTGTAAGCCAGAGACTGTGATGTGGCTGCAAAAAAGGCAAATGTGATTTTAGGATGCATTAATAGTAGTTCTTGGCTGACTATGAGGAGAAACATCTTAATTGTTACAGCAGTATGACCTGGTGGCCTGAAGATTTTCTATCGTTCTCTCTCAATGACTGCCTGGGCACCAGGGGGCCTGGAGCTTACCTTGCTGTCAACTGGGGGCGCTGGGGTGGGGGGTGGGAAGGACTGGGCTGCCTTCTGCTGCCTGGGCCATGCACCCCCCCCACCCCCGCGGCCTTCTCTCTGCTCCAGGTCTTGCATTTGGTCTTTCAGCCAGGGGAGGAGCCGTGTGGGGTGGGGTCAAGGATGCTGCGTTTCCCCAATCCGCCCTCATGGCAGCTGCACGCTCTCCCTCCCTCCCTGCAGGTGAGGCATCGGCAGTCCGGGCAGATCCTGGTGCTGAAGATGAACAAGCTGACGAGTAACCGTGGCAACATGCTTCGGGAGGTGCAGCTGATGAACCGCCTCTCCCACCCCAACATCCTGCGGTGAGCCTCGGTGTGGGCGGGGAGGGGGGCTTTGCGGGCAGGGGGGTCAGGGAGGCACAGGATGGGGCCAGGGGAAGCCCCTCCATTCCGGGGACTTCTGTTCGCATGTGTGTGTGTAGGGGGGATCCACCGTGGGAGGTGAGCCCAGGCAGCCGAGGTGGGCTGGAGTCTGTGCTGACGGCCCCCTCTTCTGTTTCTGCCCCACAGATTCATGGGCGTCTGCGTCCACCAGGGCCAGCTGCATGCACTGACTGAGGTGAGGGCCTCTGGCCTGCCAGAGCCAAAGGGAGAGGGAAGGGGCGGGCAGCTGCCCAGAGGAGGAGGAGGAGGGGGTGGGGGTGGGGACGTGGGGACGGGCTCAGGATGCCTGCAGGCTGGCAGCCTCCCCCTCCCTTCCTCCTCCCGGTAGTACATCAACGGAGGGAACCTGGAGCAGCTGCTGGACAGCCCCACCCCGCTTCCCTGGACCGTCCGCATCCGGCTGGCACTGGACATTGCCCGCGGCCTCCGGTACCTGCACAGCAAGGGCATCTTCCACCGGGACCTCACCTCCAAGGTACACGATCCCCCCCCCTCAGGCTCCCTCCCCTGGGCCCAACAGCAGCTGTGGTAGGGGGCTCCCCCTCCCCACTTCTGTGTGACGGACAGGGAGGCTTCATGGCATGCTCTTCTCCCCCCCCCCCAGAACTGCCTGGTGAGGTGCGAAGACAACGGCTACACGGCGGTCGTGGGGGACTTTGGCCTTGCAGAGAAGATCCCCACATACAGGTGGGTCCTGCCAGAACCCAGAAGTGCCTCAGGCGTCAGCCTGGCCTGGGTCTGCATGGCGGGGTGGGGGTCCGGGGGGTGCGCTGTGGCTCTGATTGGGGCCTAATTCCCACCTCTCCACCTTCTCTGCCAGCGAGGAGGGTGAGAGGGAGCCCCTGGCCGTGGTGGGCTCCCCATATTGGATGGCCCCAGAGGTCCTGCGTGGGGAGCTGTACAATGAGAAGGTAAGGGTGGGGTGCCTGGCCCCGGGGCGGGGGGGGGAGTAACCCTGCACTTGGTGCCAGCGGGGCTGTGGGCGGGGGTGCTTGCCAGGATGTGCCCCAGTCCCTCTTGCTGTGGCCAGGGAGGAAGGGGCCTGTCCTGCCCCTGCATCCTGCCTGGGTGTCCATGGCCACCTCCCCCTGCCCCCCTCACCAGGCCCTGGGGGGCTCTCTCTGATGGGCTGGCCCTTCCCTCCCTCCCTCCCTCCAGGCCGACGTCTTCGCCTATGGCATCATTCTCTGCGAGATCATTGCCCGTGTGCCAGCCGACCCCGACTACCTCCCCCGCCGAGAGGTGAGCCCCTCCCTCCAGATGACCCCATGCTGCCCTGGCCTGCTCCTTCCATGGTTTTTTTGTGGGGGTGGGGTGGGGGGGAGAACAGCCAAGCCTTTGGAAGTGGGAGGGCTGTGGGTGCGGGGGGGGGGAGAGGCAGAACATGGTCCTCGCAGTGGGAAGGAGGGTTTTGGGGTGCTGTGAAGCCTGGTCCGAAGTCAGAGGCACAGCAAGGGTTAAAGAGGGGGCTGAGATGGAGCAGTTAAGACTCCCCGATGCTGCAAAAGCAACAGAGAAAGCACACACACCCCCGAGTGTCTGAGCCTTGGTTGAATTAAACTTGCCCTGAAGTCACAGCAGAGAAGGGGGTTAGGGTTTTGCTTCCATTGGGGCTTATGGAGTCAGACGAGGGGGGTCTCCCGGGGGGGCAAGGTTCATGGGGGGGGGATGCCTTCTTACACCTTTCTCCCAAGAGAGAAGCAGAGGGATGGAGGAGAACCTGTTTCCCAGGGATGGCTCCTTTGGCAAGCTGATGATTTGCCTGGGCTGCTCCCTCTCCTTCCTTGGGGCAACTGCCCCTCCGGCTGGGGGTTGCTCTCCCTGCCCCCCCTTAGCTGTTTAGTGGGATTGGCAGGACCACCATGACCATCACCACCACCACCACCACCCCTGGCTTGGCTGGCCAAAGCTCCCCGGATCCAGTGGTCCCGCTAAGCAACTTCTGCTGTGCACTTCTCCGCTCTTGTCTGCTTTTATCATATTAATCCTCACAGGTTTTAACAATCTGTGAAGCTGTTGATGGTGGGTGTCTTTTGGTCTTTGCCTTGTTTTTATTACTTTTGTAATTACTTTTGTGTTGGTGTCATTCAGGTGAGGAAATGAAAAACTCTTAATTAACCAAAGCAAAACAGCCAAGGGCAGCAATTATAAGTATGAACAGGAGTTAGAGTTGGAGTATTAATTATGTTCACACTTCTGGTGTAAAGAGGGGGCTGTGTGCTTTCCTTCTGAAGGGGTTCTGTATGGGTGTTTGATATAATATTTATATTCAGAGTTGCCACCCCTTGCCCCTAGCATGCTTCCCTGGTCAAGAGGAGCCCTGGTCTTTTCTGCCCAAGCTCAGCACTCTGACCACTGCACCACACTGTCCCTTGGAGTGGGAGTCTGTACTTGCCTGTTTTCATGTGTGGTGCCACAGCTGGCTTGAAATGTGGGGCTGATGTGAAAACATGTAGGTACCTCGGTGAATAACACACACACAGAGAGAGAGAGAGAGAATGAGAGGGAGCCTTGAGGGACCCCTTCCCCTGGCAGGTGAGAGAGTTCTAACTGCTCTTAACGGTGGAGGGCCAGGAAGGTGGCTGGTTGGTCTCCAGTCCCACCCGTGGCACGTGGCTTAGGAGTCCCGGTGGGGGTGGGTTGTGGATTTATTTCCATTTGAAATAGTCAGCTACCCTGTAGGCGGACAAGTGCACTCTTGTGGGCCTTTGCTGGGCCATTTGGTTCAATTTGAAGGGAGCAGCCCCCCCCACCCGCATCCCACCAACACGCAATGGTTTCCCAATGGAAGGCTGTGTTGCCTCCCAGGTGAACTTTGCCTTCCCAGCTGGGTGCAGACGCGCCCCCCGCCCCCACCCCACCCTGAGGAGGAGCCCAGCTGCCCTGCTAAAAAGGCTGGGCCCCAGGGGAGTTCCCTTCCTCCTTCTGATCCCACTCTCCCCCCTCCACCTGCGCTGGGAGTTCTCTCTGGGCTCTGGTTCTCCGCTAGAGACATCCACCCTTTGGCTGGTGGCCGGTGGGGAAGCGTTGCCCTCATCCCTAGCCCCTTGGTGGCTTCCGAGGGGCTATGCCGTGAGAGGGCAGGGCCATCTCTTCATTGACGGACAGGCTGCCTCCCCTGCTGCCCTGCCCTTTGGGATGCCATGGGTTTAGTAGGGCATGAGGACGCCCCCCAGCCCCCCCCCCCCAGTTTGCCTCTCTGGGTCCAGAATGACTGACGAAAGGACTGGAACATCTGCCAGCCCCCAGCTCCACTGGGTAGGGGGAGACGGCATCGCCTGGTCATGCTGTGCTTCCCCTCCTCTTCCTGGGGAGGGGGTGGGGGTGGAGGACCCTTGTAAGGAATCTGAAATGCCTCTGGAGTGAGAGAGGAGGGGGCACCATTTACTCCTGAGAAGGGGCCCTGCTCAGGAAGCCAGCTAGCAACGAGCCCCAATGCAGGCAGCCCCTTTCCTGCCCCCCACCCCGCCAAACGGGCTATCTGGGCCAAGAGGCGGGTGCTTGCCCCCTCGTGGCCAGGATGCGCTCTGCACCAATCCACCCAAGTGTGACTCCGGAAGAGGAGCTGCGCAGAAATGGCAGGCAACCTCACGCCTCACCCCAGGAATTGGTGTGGGGGGGCGCTTAGTTGCAGCCCGAAGGGGAGTCTCCCCTGAGTTGCATCATCAGCCACAAAGATGCCTGAGACCTCCTCTCTGAGGGTGGCTGCCCCTTATTTCACTGGTGCTCCGGCCGGGGCAGGTTTGGTGCTTACCATGTCCTCCCCCCCCCCATTGCTTTTCAAGGGGTGGGGTGGGGGGCAGTCTCAGATGCCGTGTTCCCTTCCCAGGGCCAGGATTCCACCTCCTTCAGACCCAGACAGGGTCCTTTGGGAGGAGAAAGGTGGGACAGAAATATTTCAAACAAATAAATAAATAAATACACACTCCCCCCCCCTCTCTCATCCCCCCAGGACTTTGGGCTGGACGTGGCGGCTTTCTGCAACCTGGTGGGGCCCGACTGCCCCGTGGCCTTTCTCCGGCTGGCCTTCCACTGCTGCAGCGTAAGGAGGGGCCTCAGAGCCTTTGGGGGCACCTTTCTGAGCCCACCCACCCCAAATCCCCTGGGCTGGACGGGAGGGGGACGGTGGGGGGGGCAAGGGGGAGGCAGCCCAGCGCAGCCCCCTCCAGACGCAGGTCGCCCGAGGGAGGGAGGCTTAGGAGAGCAGGCTCCGTCAAACCAGGGCTGCCCCTCTGGGGCGCCGGGGAGAAGAGCAAATTGTGTGTGTGTGTGTGTGTGTGTGTGTGTGTGTGTGTGTGTGTGTGTGTGTGTGTGTGTGTGTGTTTGGTAATTCCTCCCATGAGCCTGCTGCCCTAGATGCTTCACAGGGTGGGGTGACCACTCTGGGGAGGGCTGGGTGTTGCTGCTGCCCCCCCCCCCCAGGATCAAATCCTGAAGAGTGGAGTGACACAAGGGTGGCAACAGCGATAGCCGTGATGGGACTAAGATTGGCTTCTTCGCCTCCCCAGATGGAGCCGACCGCCCGGCCCTCCTTCCTGGAGGTCACGCAGCGCCTGGAGGCCATCCTGGAGCAGCAGCTGATCCTGGGCAATTCAGGGCCCGGCCTGCAGAGCGGCGGCGGTGGCAGCCTCCTCCTTCCGGAAAGCCCCGGGCCTGGGCGGAACGGTACTGCTCGAAAGGAGTCTTTGGTTTTCTCTCTCTTTCAAGGGAATCGTGGAGAGCAGCTCCCCTGGGGTGAAAATTCGGGTTCATGTTGCCCCATGGTTTGAGACGAAATGGGGTGGGTGGCTGTCTGTCTGTGGGCTGAGAGTCACTCTTGGGGGAGGAAAGTCTGCCCCTTTCTCCCTTTGACCAAAGATTCCTCCCCCCCCCTCCCTTTTGCTGAGGGCAGGGGCGGGGGGGGGGAGAATAGGTGAATGCTTGGCCTTTTAAGAATCTGCTTCGTGGTCCCAGGACCTGCATCCCATCCCATCTGTGGGTGACCCCGGTGCTCTTCCTCTTCCGTGCAGGGAAGGCGGGCCGGGAGCTGGCGCCCCCCCAGGACCCGTCCAGCCTGCTGGGCCAGCAACTCCTGCCTCCGGACCAGCGCCTTTCCCGCAGCCAGACGGACGTGTCCCCCCCTCGGCCACCCGCCTCGCCCCGCGCTCAGGACACCCCCCAGCGCGTCAACCCCTTCTCCCAGCGGCAGGACCTCCAAGGGGGCAGGATCAAGCTCTTCGACACGCCCAGCAAGTCCGTGATCTCCTTGACCTTTGACCTGCCGCCCCCCTCCCCCTTCCCGCCGGGAACACCCATCACTCCGGAGCCAGCGGTGGAGGCCCAGGGTGGCTTCTGGGAGGGGCCCCCCTTGGCTCGCCGGTGCCACTCGCTGCCCTCCTCCCCGGAGATGCCCCGCCGAGGGGGGCGATCCCAGCCCCACAGCGACGAGCTCCTGGCCCTGGACTGCAGCCGCCTGGAGGCCCCCGGCTCCCCTGCCAGCGAGCGGATGGACTGCAGCCCTGACCCTGAGCCCACCCCCCCGGCCCCCACCCCCTTCAGCAACGGCAGCTTCATCAGCACCACCGTGCCAGGCGTCCAGTCGTGGGCTCCCAACGGACTCCTCCTGAATAATAACGACAAGCCCCCCAGCTGGGCCAGGGGCTTCTCGGAGCTGAGTGTGTGCCCTGTGGTGGAGGACGGGCCACCTGAGCACACGAGCGCCGCCCTGGCCCTGAGTGGCGGTGGTGGCAGCAACAACAACAGCAGCAGTGGCTGCGTGATGGAGCAAGAGGAGGTGGTGTCGTGCCCAGCCTGCTGCCTCGGGCCCTTGGCCTTCAGCTTGGCCTCCGTCTGCCAGCGGCCGACTGCCAGCACCCCGCGGTACCAGAACCTCAGCAGCGAGTCGGAGAGCCTCCGGTGTCCGGAGCGGCCCCCCCGGCCCCGCAAGGCCCTGGTCCAGGTGCAGACACAGCCCAGCCTCAAGTTGCCTGAAGCCCAGTCCTAAGGGCAGCGGCCGCTGAACACTCCCGGACCCACCGCTGGCTGAGGGAAGGGGGGCCCTGAACTGCTGGAGACCATCCCCCCCCACACACACCGACCTTCCTGCCTTCTGTGCGGCCGTTTTGGGAAGGCAGCAGCCTAAGTGTGGGGCTGCCCCAAGCCTGCCACATTGGAGCCCCCACGGGCCCTGGGACCATCCGGAGGCTCCATGCCAGGCAGGTGGCTGCCTTCCTTCCTGAGTAAGGCATCCCAGCGCCCAGGCTGGGGCTGTTGAGAACTGGGTGGGGGAGGGGAGGGGAGGACCCTCCCCCCGCCGGCCCTGCCCCTCCAGGCTGAAGTGCAATAACCAGGCTGCTTCTTGCACGCACAAGGCACGCGCCCCCCCCCCCCAGGGCCCCGTCTGGGGAGGGGCCTCTCTCAGTTCTGTGCCTTGGGAACCCAATCTCTCTTCCCTGCCCCCCCTCCCCACGGGCCTTGGGGCAAGTGTTCAGGCTGGTTGGCGCTGGGAGAGATGCCCCCCCCTGTGTGGGGGGGGTGGCCTTGTGCTTTCTGGGAAGAATGGAGAGGGAGGAGGCTCAGAGGACGGAGGAGGACTTGGGGAGGGGAGGGCCTCCCACGTGTGAGGCGGATGGGAAGAGATCGGCATGAACGGGGGCCTGCAAGCATTTTCCTCCAACATAGGAGGGGTTAGTGAGTTCTTGGTATTGGTATGGGGGAGAAGTGGGTTGGCTGGGTAGGTGTGGGGCAGGGCTGTGGGGCGGGCCATGGGGGGGAGCAGGCATACATTCCCCGACACCTCCCTTCCCCTTTGGCCACGGCGCAGTGCGGGTGGACAGGGTTTCTCCTGGCTGTGCCTCAGCCCCGTCCGTCCATCTGTCCCTTCGGCGGGCAGCTCCGGCCCCCTCCTGCCCTAGGCTATTCAGTGCACTGGTGGAGAAGGCAGATGCGTTTTCGTAACGACAAAGGCGACTTAATATATTCAGCTTATTTAAAGTATTGAAGAAATAAAACATGACAGTTGTCAAACACACTCCCGTGCTGGACTGGTTTTTGCTGCAGTCCCTGACAAAGTAACTCATGAATAGCAAAGCTGCACCTTGAAATTCTACCACCTTTGGTCCTAGATCCCTCAGAACGCAAGAGGTGCATGGATCCATGCCTCTGCTTCTCCTGGGCTTAATTGCCTCAACTTAAATTTCGGGGTGTGCACCTTTTAAAAAAATACAACCACCCTGCCAGGCAGGACAATTATCAACTTGTCCCAAAGTTCCAAGACTGCAAAATATCTATTCTCACCAAGGCACTGGCTTTACGAGCTTCACTCACTCTGGTAGAAAAAATAACTCCTTGAAAAAATATAATTATGTTTATTCTAAAATAGAAAAGTATAAAAATCTCAAGATCATTTAAAAGTAAGGCAAAAAGTTCATAAGCAAAATGAAAACCAAACTGCACTGTTTGGTAGCATGTTTAAAGAAGTACAGTCCAGGGAAAATAATAAAATTCTAAGTAAGATGCTACTCCTATGGACTACAAACCCCATTTTGGCTGCAAGACTTTCAAGCCTCTAAAACAAAGCCATATACCAAATTCTCTAAGTCTCTCTCTCTCTCTCTTCAAAAGCAGCATTTTCATTAGAAGCAATCTTCTCCCATCTTCCAGAGCCTTCCAGGTGTTTAATTAATCATCATGCCATGATCTGCATATTACATTAAGCATTTTCTTCCGCTCTCTGCCCCAGGTTTCCATGAGAACTGTTGATGGTATGTCTTCCATAGCTCTGCTGTCCTGCTAAGAGGCCATCTGTGCCAGCCTGAAAACATATTGAAAACAAAAAAGCAAAGCATTCTGCTTATATGCTGCCCCATACCACTTCAAGTAGTCTCTGATAGCTTGGACCCAGGCCTTTTTGTGCTTTGTAGGTTAAGGTCAGCACTTTCAATTGTGCCTGATAGCTGATTGGCAGCCAGTGGGGCTGCTTTAGTAGAGGTGTAATGTGACCCCAGTTAGCAATCTGGCTGCTGCATTCTGGACCCATTGAAGTTTCCTGAAACCTCCCATTGATAGCCCCATATAGAGCACATTACAGTAGTCCAGCCAGGAGGTCACTAAGGCATGTGTCAGAGTGGCCAGAGCAGATTTCTCCAGAAACGGGCATAAATGGCATACTAGTTTTAATTTTGCAAGTGCACTCCTGGCCACAGTTGTGACCGGGGCATCTAGGCTCAAGGATGAGTCCAGGAGCACCCCAAGCTATGTACCTCTGTTTTAAATCAGGGCATAATCCTATCCAGTATAGGTTGCATCCCTATCCCTTCATCTCCTTTTTGACAGACCCCCTCTGTTTAGTCTGGGTTTAGTTTCAGTTTGTTCTTCCTCATCCAGTTTGTTACCGAAGCTAAGCACTGATCTAAAGTCGAAATAGCTTCCTTGGAATCCGGCGGTGATGAGAGGTAGAGTTGGTGTCATCAGCATACTGGTGACACTTCACCCCCAAACTCCGAATAATTCCCCCTCCCCCCGTGGTTTCATATAGATGTTACATAACATAGGAGACAGTATCGAACCCGGAGGTACCCCACAGGTCAGTGGCCGTGGTGTTGAACACGAGTCCCCTAACTCCACTTTCTGCATTCTCTCCTGCAGGAAGGACTGAAGCCACTGTAAGTGCTGCCCCCAAGTCCCATCTCAGAGAGATGAGTCAGGAGGATGTTGTGGTTGATAGTGTCAAAAGCAGCTGAGAGGTCCAGTAAAACTAAAAGGGACACACATCCCCTGTCCATTTCCCTGCATAGGTCATCTACCAAAGCCACCAGTGCCATCTCAGCCCTATAACCAGGCCTAAATCCAGATTGAGCTGGATTATTTTATTTCAACGAAAAACTTCTGGAGCTGCGAAGCCACAACCTGCGCTAGTACTTTACCCAAGAATGGAATGTTAGATCCCGGTCATTAATTGTTCAGTATTTTTGGATCTAAAGAAGGCTTTTTAAACAGCAGTTTTGCTATTGTCTTCTTCAAGCATGCTGGAATTCTGCCCTGTTGCAAGGAGGTATTCACTGCTCTTCCTAACCAGTCAGCCAAACCCTCTCTGGCAGCTTTTATGCACCAGGGAGGGCAAGGGTCCAAAAGACATGTGGTGGCCCTCATCTCCCCAAGATTCCTGACCTCAGGCTCAGGCTGTAGGAGCTGAAACTCATCCTTGAATACAGGGCAGGCAAGGGGGACAGTTTTTTAAAATAGGCATCTGAGCATGAAACCCTGGGCATTAACAGACCAGCTTTGCATCTGAGGTGCCACATTTGTTTTCCTGAAAGGCTCCTCAACGTCCACATGTGGAGCAGGAGCAGGACATGACACCTGTTCCTCCCTGTGATGGGAATTGTTCGACCTACTGAATTTGGCCAGTGCAGGTGGAGGTTGTGTTTTGAAGCATTTCCCATCATTCATAACATTTTGCAAGTATTGAGGATGGAAATAACTTCAGAGTGAAATGTTTAAATGCAGGAGGAAGTGAAAGCAACAGATTTCCCCAACTCTCCATGGATCAAACACCTCCAAGTTATATCAAGACCGGCTGAAGCAAGAGGAACAGTTGCATGGCAAGACCAGCAGGAGGGACTGCAAGGGGGCTTGGACTCTCAGTCCCCTGAGGACATTATGCCGTCCTTATTAGAGCGAGTCCTGGGTGGTGGGGTTGTAGGTGAGGGTTCCTTCCCCAGGGAGAATCAAGCTGCAGCAGAAAGCTGCAGCACTGAGTTGGATGGGGCGATGGTCACTCCAAAACGCCAAGCACTGAGGCTCCCCTGGAGCAGCTGCAGTGCTTCTGAACTCACAACCAAGGGCCAACCTTGCTCAACAGGATCCCAGCCTCAGTTGTGCACAGCGTGGTCTTGCTGTCCGCAGAGGTCAGAAGGTGGACAACGGAGGGGGAGGCCAGACCTGGAAGGGAACCAAAGAGCAGGACCCCCTGCATGACCCCCAGAAGGAAAGAGGCAGGTGGCAACCGAGGGGGTCCAAGTGGGTGCCATTTAAAAGAACAGAGAGAGATAGAGAGAGGTGGGAGGAGGTGGTTCTCTCCTGCACTTTCACTTGGCCAGATGGCCATTTGGGGCTCCTTCCCACACACCAGGGTCCTGCTGCTGGTCTGCATTAGATTCAGACCTACTGACTCAAAGGCATCGGCCCCCGTGCTGACCCTCCACACAGTAGCTCTCTTCTAGGTCCCCTGTTGGTTGGGACTAGCACTAGGATGGTGGCCCCTGTCTTTCCATGGTGGCCACTGGGTGGACGGAGGGAGGGAGGGAGGGGATAGCTGGTCCTCTGCTCTCTGTCCCTGCTGCTCGCCCCTTGTGACACAAGCTGAGCTTCCAGAGACGGGCAAAGGGTTCCTTGCCCCCTGGGGAGGTGCCCGTTGTCACAAGGAAAGCCCTTTTAAGACGGGCTGACAGCAAAATGCAGGTGGGCGAAAGGGCTGCTCCTAGAGGCCGAGTTGCAGAAGGAAGCAATCGACACCTGAGATTTCCTTTAGTGACTGGGTCCTTTTCGGCCCTTTGTACTTACCTGGTCACTGCAGGCCTTTGCGGTTATTGACCAGGAGCCTGAACGGGCAATTCAGGGCTGGCTGTCTTCTCACAGATATATGGAAGGCTTGTATCACAGTAAGCAAAACTCAGACTCCAGTTGTTAATTTTTACACAAGAGCCATAATAATTGGATAGTATTTTAGTTCTGGAGAGAAAGGGAAAATATCATAATTGAAGCAACTTTCAAAGAAGTAGCCAATCCACATTGCTTAAGAACATAAAAACTTAAGAAGAGCCATGCTGGATCAGGCCAAAGGCCCATCTAGTCTAGTTTCCTGTATCTCACAGCGGCCCCACGAGATGCATTTGGGAGCGCATGAGACTAGATATCTCTCTCCTGATACCACTCCCCTGCATCTGGCCCTTTTCCTCCAGGAATCTGTCCAATCCCCTTTTGAAGGCATCCAGGCCAGATGCTATCACCACCTCATATGACAGGGAGTTCCACAGACTAACAACACACTGGGTTAAAAAATATTTTCTTTTGTCTGTTCTTACTCTCCCAGCCCTCAATTTGAGTGTATGTCCCCTAGTTCTGGTATTTTGGGAGAGAGAGAAGAGCTTCCCTCTATCCACTTTACTCATACCCTGCATTATTTTGTACATCTCAATCATATCCCCCCTCAAGCGCCTTTTTTCCAGACTAAAGAGGCCCAAATGTTTTAGCCTTTCTTCATAAGGGAGGTGCCCCAACCCAGTAATCATTTTAGTCCCTCTCTTTTGCATCTTTTCCAGTTCCACTTTGTCTTTCTTGAGATGCGGAGACCATTGTACACAACCCAGGATGTGAAACTTCCCACAGTTAGGAAGCCATGGAGCTGATCACATTTTCTGTCCATGCGTCCTCCTGACACCACCCCCCACAGAGATATCTGGGAAAGTTGAAAGAATTTCACAATACTTCATTTTAATGCCCATGTCTAATGTTACACTTTTGATACTGTACAGCTAAGGCCGTAGTAGTTATGTCAGGGCAGGGGTGAATAGCAAGACACACACACACTCACTCACACACTCACACACTCACGCACACGCACACACACACGCACGCACGCACGCACGCACGCACGCACACACACACACACACACACACACACACACACACACAGAGCCAACACAGCCAGCAGACGAGATTAGGTTGCATATAGACCCCGTGGCATGAAGTGGAGCCACGCACTGAGCTGGCCTGATGAGAAGGCTGTAGATTCTGCTGATGGAAGTTATTGGGGGTGGGGGGGGGATGGTATACTTGGGAAGAGATTAAAGCACATACCCTTCATAGGGAGAGGCGTCAACCCAAAGCAAAGCCCGCTTATTTGTTTTCTTAAGTCCAATCCAAGCTCCGTTGGACAGCAGAGAACTCTAGCATCAAAATGGAGACACTGAACATCACTTATCACACAACTACAGGTTGCAGACATTGTGAATAGTGCAAGACACTCTTAATAGAGCAAAGGCACTCTGGGGTGTTTTTTCTTGCTTCTCCAGATCTCCTTTCAGAGAGTGTGGAAGTTGTACAGAGAAACAGTATTGGCACACAGGGAATTAAACCATGGGAGAATGGTTTGGATTACACAGTCTCTCTCTCTCTCTCTCTCTAATGCACACTCACTCTCACTCTCTCTCTCACACACACACATGATTCATAAAAAAACAGTGGTTCAGTTTTCACTTGTGCTGAAACATGTACCTACTAACTGTCCCCTTTTCCCAGCTAGCAGAAGCAAAAGGCAGCAGGCCCGCATTTCCGAAAGGATAAAGTAGTAGGTGAAACTTTAGAGGGCTGGGGTTGCTATTGAAGCCCGACCACCATCTCCTGCCTGGTGATAGGAAACCAGATGGGAAGGGTGACTTGTTAGGTTGCAGGTGCTGCCTCCCCCCCCCCCCCCACACACACACCAGGTTGCTATGCTTGAGTGCAGGAGGGCCCCTGTAGCTGCCTGGTCTTCTTATGTGCCCACATCCCCTCTCTTTTGCCCTTCTCTTCTGGCAGGAGCAGTGCCCTGGCAGCCTGCTGACATGGAGTGAGGCCTGAGCACAGCTTCCACAGGCCATTCTCGCCGTTTGTTCTTACCTCAGTGTCTTTCTGGGACAAAGCATCCAACATCTCTGCAGCTTCCGTGGGGCTTTTCAGAATGACCAGGTGGGAGGCCTTCCCTTCACAGTCTTTCTTGCTCTCTGCCCAGGTCTTCATGTCCCAAGAGATCCACAGGCATTTCCGCTGGAGGAGCTCCCACCCAACGGGACAGCAGACTGGCAGAGTTGGGGGAAAGCGGGGGGGGGGATAACAGAAAGAAGGGAGGGATGAGAGACATCCTGATGCTGGAGCTGCTGCTCACCTGGCCCAGGGGCAACCCTTGTTTCCTCCGCTGCGTTTCTGCCCGGTCAGTGGGGCAAATGCCGGTGTGAGTGGCGGGAAAAGGACCCCCCCCCCGTCGGGGTCAGGGCTGATTCAGCCGTGGAGCCACAACATTTATTTATTTATTTTCACATTTATATACCGCGCCTAGTCCCTCATAGGGGACTCGGCGGTTCATGAGGCCAGGGAAGGGCTTCCCAGCTTGGGACTGCCCTGCCCTGCCCTCGCCCAAAAAGAAAAACTACTGCGACCACCAGACGCACAGAGACAGACAGGCAGGCTTTTAATTTGTCCACCTTTTCCTCCTGATGACCCCTCCCCCCGGCCACTTTTTAAGTGTGGTGGGAAACACAGGTTTTGGTGGGCGCAGAGTCAGCTCTGAGCGGGAGGGGGCTTTTGTACGCCATCAAAAAGGAGGCGCATTCCAGTGGAGGGTGGTCTGCCCTACAAGAGGCCACGCAGCCACCTGATTTCTTGGCCACCTGTAGTCTCCCACTTCAGCCACTGTTGTGAGCAGGACTCTGTGTGTGTTTCAAGGGGCGGATATTGTGACGGCACAGCTGAGGGACCTGCTCCGGTCCCACAAACAGACATGGGGGGCCCTCCCCAAATGGAGCACAGTGAGGGCCCACTCCCCTCTCAGCCGCTCCGCAGCCAGGCTGAGGACGCAAGCCTTTGTGGCCCAACCCATCATGGCGGGGTCTCCGGAAGCAAAGTGTGCTGCTTTCATACCTCCCCATAGCACCCAACGTGCTCTCTCCCTGGGCCATTGGCAATTAATCCAGCAGGCTAAGCCTTGGCCCACCCACCCTCCCACCCCCGAGGTCTACTCCCGCGAGCTGGCTCCTCAATTCACAGGCCTTGGATGGACGGGGCTGGTCAGGATCCAACTTAGGTCCACTGCGCCACGAGGCTCTTTCTTTTTCGGGGGATGGGGGGGTGGGGTTTCATGCTGGGCCTTCCATGCAGCTTGTTCAAGGCCCACAGGCGCTGCTGGCCCTTCTCCTGGGAGGCACAGTGGGGCATCGAGCTGGCCTTTGGCTCCTCAGCCACTTGACCAACTCCCTGGATTTGCCAGACGCCCTTCTGCCAGCGGGCCAAGAGCATTCTCTTCCGGCAAGCTTTCCCTCCATTACCGTCCCCCCCCCCCGGAGGAGGGCAAATCACATTAGGCTACCCTGGGGTTTGTCGACTGACATCAAGGCACCCTTCTTAGCCTCCGAGACCAGGAATCCGTCTGCAAGGGAAGAGCTGCTTTTGGGGAGTGATGGACCTACCCCTCTGCTGGCAGGATCTGGCCCGGTGCAACTCCTGTTCCGTTTGGTTCTTCTCCTCCCGCAGGACAGCCAGCTGGTCCTTTGCCAAATGGAGCTCCCTTTCCAGTCCCTGGAGCCGCTCCTGCGTGCTGTTTCCGGCTGTCCAGCATTCCTGAAGGGTCAGCCGGGTGGAGCCGAGCTCTGCCCGGGCCTCATCCAGCTGGTCCTCCTTGCTGCTGATGGACTTTGCCAGGGCCTCCCTCTCAGCTGAGTGGCCCTCAGAGGCCTGCTGGAGCTGCCGTGAGGCCTGCCAGTCTGCAGAGAAGAAGCAAGGACCAACCAGAGAAAAGGCAGGCATGGGGGGAGGGGCGAATATACTGCTCACCTCAGGACCCTGGGATGCTCAAGGAGGGCCATGAGGAGCCGCAACCTGCAGCCTGGCCCAAGCCTGAGTTGGCCTGTCCTACCCACCCCCTTCCACCCCCCTAGCTTAGCACAAGCTGGCTCTGTCCTCCCATTTCAGCAGGGAATGAGGCTGGTGGAACTCTCTCGCAGGGAAAGGAAGCAGGCAGTCCCCCCCACCCCATCCTTGAGACTTTTGGAAGTGGGCTGGGCTTCTCCATCTGTCCTTCCACCCAGCTGCTGCCCAGCATCCCAGCCCACTGGGACATTCTGTAACCTCCCCCTCCCTCCGGTACAAGCAGTCCACATGGGGGGGGGGGGCTGCACACACCCTGCCTTCCTGGGCCTTCCCCCTCCCTCCAAGAGGACCAGGACCCTGCAGCCACTCACGGCGGATCCCAACTCCGATGGTGCCAGCAAGGAGGAGGGCCAGGGCCAGGGGCCAGGTCCAAGGGCCGAATCCTGCAATGGCAACGCGGGGGGATTGTTAGTTGGGGAGGGGGCTGATTGGGAAAGGAGCCAAGCCCTGCCCTGAGGGAACCTGGCTGGGGCCAGGAAAGTGTTCACTTGCAATACAGAGCTACAGAAGGCACATCCACAAAGGGTGCGGTGGAGGGATTACCTCCAGGTCAAGTGTGAATGGGGATCCCTGCCAAGCTGACCTCCCCCCCCCCTCAAGCTTCCACACCGCCTGGTATCAAACTCTTCTCCTCCTTTGGGTTTCCCGTTTCGCTTGATTTCCCCCAAATGCGTTGGTCCCACAGTTGCTGACCAGACCAAGCGGGTCAGGAAGGAACCGACCATTCCCGAGCCCCTCGGACGCGATGGAGGGGACGCCGGTCAAGACCGGGCTCAGGAAACCTCGGTTCAAATCCACCCCCACCGCCCTCCACAGCACCTCCGAGGATCCAGGGCCCAAGCGCGGGGCACTCTGGCGGTGGTTGGTGGGGGGGGCGGCAGGGCCGCCCAGGCGTCCGGGCTCCCGCGGGCAGGATGCGGAGCGCTTCTCCCTGGCGGCGGGGACAAGCTGGCGGGGGTGGGGCTTCCAGGGGGACAAGGGGGGGTGGCACGAGCGGGAGAGGGGGGCGCTCACCTGCCGCGCCGATGGAGCCGCCCCGCGCTGCCGTCTCCTCCTCCTCCTTCTGCTCCTCCGGGTCTTGGCGGGGCGGCGGGGGTCCCCCTCCTCGGACGTTCTCGTAGGTGAGCTCCGCGCCATCGCCCCCCTCCTCCTCCTCGGCGGCACCGGGCTCTGCAAGAGGAAGGGGCCAGGCGCCGGTCAGCGGGGGAACCGGGGGGGAACGGGGGGGGGCGAGTGCCTGCGAAGGGGGGTGTCGTTACCTGCCGGGGGGCTCCGCACGAAGTGCAGGTCGGCGTAGGTCACGCCCTGAGACATCCTGGCTTTGCGCGGATCCCCTCGGAGCCAGCAGGCCACCGCCACTCCGCGCGCAAAGCCGGCGCAACCTGGCGCTCCGCTGGGGACAGAAAGCAGAAGTGGAGCCGCCCGAGCGTACCTCGGGAAAGCCCCCGCCGAGAGTGACTCGTCTGTTGGGCGCGGACCGCGGAAAAGGGAAGTGTGTTTCCCAAAACGTCTGCCCCTGTCCCCAGGGGCCAAAAGAGGGGCTCCCCTTCCTCCTCGCCCAGCTCCTTAAGAACGTAAGAACAGTCTTGCTGGAAGAGGCCGCCACAGCCCATCCAGTCCAGCATTCTGTCTCAAGCAGCGGCTCACCCTTTGTTTCAGGGTATTCCCCAGAAGATGTCTTCACCTGCCGAAGAGCCTCCCTCTTTCTGGGCCCAAGCATAAAAGGGCTAGCAGCGGCCTTTAAAGCCCAAAACAGGGCGGGACCTGACATCTTAAAAATGAACTCCTTCCTGAGAAGCTGCTGAAAGACGGAGCCCATCTGCAGACCTCCTGCCCTCTGCTCCATCACTGGCAGAAGTTTCAGAGGCAGTTGTAATAGCCCTGGTCTTCACAGTGAGGGTGGTTATGTGTCATGTGGCTGCTCAGCCTCTAAATTACCCCCAAAAGTTCCCAGGGAGTTAGTCCCCAGTGGTCACCAGATCCAAGTCACCAAATAAAGATCTGATGTGAGAGAGTTCGATTTTACAAGGTTTATTGATCAATAAAGCAAGCAGGCAGAGAAACATAACCTCCAACAGCAAAGGTCCAGTCTCTACCCAGACTGGAGGGAGAACAGGGCTTTTATTATCTTTGTACAGTGGGGAGAACACACACACAAGAAAAAAACTGTGAAATTCCAAGGTGCAAGACAAAAGATACAACCTACCAGAGGTTCAGCAGAAGAGTTACATTATTGGCAATTTGTTATACAGATGATCTATATTGCCAAACATACCGTGGAACAATGGGTGTCTCAATTTGGGTGGAGGGCTTAGACAGAGGGAAGAAAGACTGTTTACTCCAAGGTAAGGGAGTTCTGCATAATCCCCTAAAGCTGACTTATTGAGAGAAGCTTCCTGCTTTTTGAATCTCTCACCCTAACCCAGCAGGAAAAAGCCTCCATTCGCATGATACAGTTAACTCTACTAGCTGTCTTCAACTCTTAACTCCTAATCTTTCGTCTCTAACTAGTAACCGCAGACTGATTGGTCTGTCTTTGTTCTCTGGTCAGCTGCTGGTGAATGAGTCATCATTTTAAACATGGCAGAGACACTGCTTCTAATGGTGGATTCTCCAGGCAGCAGTAAAACTTTTTTGTGAATTTTTGGCCTGACTTCTGCCCTTCATTTTTCTACATCATGTTCATGTGAATTCTGTGCAGCTGGACCCAACAAGAGCACCATTTGGCTCCTACAACCTCAAGGCTCCTTGCATCAGTGAAGGTGGAGGGGCCAAGAGAAGGTGAAAATCAGGGGTGAGAAAACTGGGAGGAATGTCACTGTGGGGGGTATATTATAGGCTCCCAAGCCAGTTGGAGGAGTGGGATGATGCCTTCTGTGAGCAGACGGACACACATGGCATTTTCACACGATCCCGAAGATCCGCTGGCCCCTTAAATTCGGACCAGAGATCTTGGGGGTTTGTTGCTCTTCTTGCCTCCCCACCACTCCGCACTTCCTTGCTTCTGTCTGCGTGAGGGGAGGGAGGGGAAAAAGCCTTAAAAGGGGACAAAAGAATAAAGGCTTACCTCCGGGTGCCGGTGGAAGCTGCTCCGAGCCCCCGTCACTTCCTGATTCCTCTTAAAGGGGCGGGAGGCAAAAAACAACAACAAAAAGAAGCCAGGAGAGCCCAGCAGATCCGCATAAAGGAATTGTCACCTTCTGAGAGCAGGTACTTGAAAGGTGCACTGGGACGCGCTTATGGGGGCGTGGTCGCACTTAATTTTCTGTAAGCTCTGGAGCTGGTGGGGAAACAATTGTAAGCTCCGGAGCTTGCAGCCATTT
>JAHTLZ010003804.1:0-14522 GCA_023846285.1 Phrynocephalus versicolor
TGTGTGTGTGTGTGTGTGTGTGTGTGTGTGTGTGTGTGTGTGTGTGTTTACAAAAATTCTAGAAGACTCGTGTTCCTCAGATGTGAAGTGCTTGTTATATTGATTTTAATGTCTGAAGGCAATAAGCCAAGGTCATTTGTAAAAACTTCAAACACTGGAAAAGGAAACACAGCTCAACTATTATTTCACCTTGCTTCTGGATATATATCATTTGACTAAGGAATCAACAAAAAGATTTCCTCTCATGCAGTGGAATTCAGCCCTCCACTCCTGTATCTGTTTTGTTGATTCATTCAGATCTTTCTGTGGACCGTACAGGTGTGATGAATGTCTACCCCAAGCTTCCACTTCATGTCAGAGTCATTTGTTCCTCACAAAAGGGAAGTGTAGAGAGCCATTTACTTAGAGGGGGCAGATGTGTGTGTGTGTGTGTGTGTGTGTGTGTGTGTGTGTGTGTGTTGCATTGACATGTGAAAGGCACAATGGTGGTTCTACTCTTTTTTTCTTTCTCAGCAAGCCTTGCTGCTACCTCAAAGAGAAGTCTACTCCTCCTGACCACCATGTATTACCTGGATAGAATGCCTCTAGAAGGGATATTATTTACATCATGAGAGGAAATTCTGGTGAGGTAGTTGTGTGTGAGAGAGAATCACTGTTTCTTTAGAATCCAATCCCCCTCTGGGAAGGAAAAAAAGCATGAATACCCTAGGAAATTATACTATCTTTAGTCTTCTTGTTGTTGGTACTTAAACCTAGGCATATGGCTTGAGCTACTGGCATGCTTTTTCATTTTTTGAAGACAACAAAGGGAAGACAGAAAGCAAAATCCTCTATTACCTCATATTTTTAAATAAGGAAAAATAAGTTGTCCTATCTACCAAAGACTGGGTCCAAGCACCACCCATTCAACATTTGCACACAAATGTGTTTTTATGTATACATATACACTCACATGCACACTCAGCTAATACAGTTCCTTGGATATATGGTTTCTCCTTGGGGTGGGGTCATTCATGATGAATGCAAGTGAGTCTGCATTTTCCAGTGTATGGCTGGAAATGGCTCTTGCTATTCCACAAGGAAAGGTCAGGAACTAAGTATTATTATAGAGATGGGGAAACTTTAGCTTCCCAGATGTTTCTGACTTCATATTCCATCAGCTGTATGCAGTTTGCCCAAAACTAAGGATTTGCAAGAGTTCCCACATCTCATAATCTGGCTCTCTCCCAATACAGAGACTCAAAACCAGCTCATGAAAAGCAAAGATGGTTAGCAGACACATACTGTATATACTCGAGTATAAGCCTAGTTTTTCAGCCCTAATTTTGGGCTGAAAAGGGGGGAGGTCCTCAGCTTATATTTGGGTCAATACTTTTAGCCACTGAGGCAAGTTTGGGTCAGTGGCTAAAAGTCATTTTAAACATTGTGCACCACTTCTCCTGACCCCCCCCCCCATGTTTAAAATGACTTTTAGCCACCAACTCAAGCACTTGCCTCGGTGGCTAAAAGTCATTTTAAACATCACACACACACACAGCTCACAAAGGAGGAGTTGCCAGGCCCTGCTGCATTTCCCACCCTAGGCTTATACTTGAGTCAATACATTTTCCCAGTTTTTGGGGTTTATACTCGGGTTGACTTATACTCAAGTATATACAGTAAGTTATAAAAACTAAGCATATTAACAGATTCAGATAACCCAATTAAAACAATTAAAAGTACATCATTAAAAAAAACCCCACAGCATCTTGCATTAAAGGCCCCTTTTAAGTGGCCTGTTATATTCAGTTGCTAGAAGCTTATCTGAAAGCCTTGTGGCAGAACGGAGCCTCTCTTAGCAAGGAGTCCCACAGCCTACGAAAAAAATGTGTTGTGGGAGTTTTTTGGGAACAAAATTCAAAAATGCCTGGAAGGCTGAGGCTTCTCCATCCCTGCAGTGCTAAATATACAGTGCATTCAGAGTAAAAGAAGACAAACTCAATTGCAGTTATTTATCTGTAGGCCAATATTGAGTCTACCAGAGGCAGCCTAATCAAAGACTGAGTCTACAGCAGACCGCAGGAACTGTGGAACTTCAGAAGCAGTGATTTATAGTTTTTAATAATAGGTATATGACATCAAAGAGGCATGGTTTGTTGCTTTTTTGCATATGAGGTTTTCACATCCCTTCCCATTCATCATCAGGTTCCTTGCACCTCGTAACACTCTTTCTGATTCAGCCTGTGTATGCTGGTGTGGTCTACCCTTGTTGGGGAGTGGTGGGCTGGAATCCTGATTGTTTGTAATGCACCCCTAGCCTTGCACCATAATAAATAATGCAACTGCCGCTACTGTCCTAGTTTGCCAGAGGAAGCAGAAGCAGCAGGCATCCTTTCAAGTACTAGGGATGTCAGTGAAGCTTCTAATTGCTTGCTGCAAAATGCAAATGTGTCAAGTTCATATCTAGATCATAAGATGCATGCTGGATCCTCCTTGCTGGATGCAGACCACAGCCCAGTTTGGTTCAGATTGCTTCAAAGGCCACCCAGTGAAATCCAGGCAGAAGCAGGATTCTGTATATACAGTATAGGAAGGTCTTTGACTGAAAAGAGGGGGAACTCCCCGACTTCAAGAGACAGTATATTCCAAAGCATGCAAGCAACCGCTGAGAAAGCCTTCTCCTGTGTCCTCATTAACAAGCTTGGGAAGATGGTAGAACTAAGAGAAGAGTCTCCCCAGAAGATTTTTTAAAGCCATGAATGCTCATATGTGGTGATACATTCCTTCAGATAGCCTTACATTAGGCTTTATGAGGAATAACCAGCACTATGAATTGAACCTGGAAATAGACTGGCAGCCACTGAACTAATAAGGGAGTTACATGTTTCCTGTAACCTGTGCTAGACAGCAGTCTGGCTGCAGCATTCTGAACCAGTTGAAATGTTCAAACATTCTTCAACAGCAGCCCCATATATTGTTGCAATAATCCAGATGAAATATAACTAAGGCATGTGCCACATACCAGACAGCTCAAGGAACAAGCATAGGTGGCACACCAGCTTCAATTCTACAAAGGGAGCTTTTACATGACCTCTAAAATCCGCTGGCAACTTAAATTCAGAACAGAGACCGTGGGGTTTTGTTCTGCTTCCTGTGTTCTCACCCTTCCACACTCCATTGCTCCTGTCTGTGGTGAGTGGAGGGAGAAAAAAAGGGCGGGAAAAAATGCAGGCTCCCCTCCTCCTGCCATCCGCAGCAGCTAGTTGTAGGAGGACTGGAAGCCCGTCTGTCTGTTAAAGGGGGAGGGACAACAAAAGCAAACAAAAGACAAAGGAGAGCCAGGCATTCACAAACAATCAGAAGTTAGAGGAGAGCCAGGCATTTAAAATCCACATCGGAAAATTTTTACCTCCTCGAAGCAGGTACTTGTAAAATGTGCTGGGGCGCGCTTAGGTGGGCATGGTCGTACTTGTTTTTTTTTTTAAGTCCGCAGCTGGTGGAACTAAGTTTCAGTTTGTCACCCATCATTCAGTCCATTACTGCCAACAAGCACAAAAAAGCTTTCTTAGAATCAAATGGAAAGGAGAAATATAGTTGGGAATCAGATGGCACAGAAACCCAAAACGCCAAACAACCTTCCCCAGCATGTCATGCTGAAAAACATGGGGGTGGAATTGAACCATGGAGAATGCCGATGACCAAGGTGTCAAGCAGAATTCTCCGAGCACCGCCTTTTGATTTTCCATTTGCCGTACATCTGAAAGTGCCTCTAATGATTTCTTAACCTGGGGTAGTTTGTCTCCCAAAGTAACAATATTTGTATAGTAATGCAAGAGGATAAACATTAAATTGAACATTAAGAAAATCAAAATGATAACTACAGGAAAAACAACCCACACAACTTTAACACTAACAATAAAGAAAATGAAATAGTGAAAGATTTGTTACACTTTGGCTCAGTCATTGATCCAAATGGAGACTGCAGCCAAGAAATCAGAAGAAGGCTGAGACTTTGAAAGGAAGCAATGAAGGAATGAGAAAAGATCATCAAGTATAAGGATGTGTCACTGGAGACATTGACCAAGATTAAAGATGGGCACAAAACAGAAATATAGTGTTTCATTTCATTTCAGTCTTTGTTTCATGAAAAAAGAATTTTCGTCACAAAAATGAAATGAAATGAAATGAAATGGTTCATAAGGCTATAAATAATGGGAAATGTTCCCTTTTTAATTTAACAGGGAGCCCACTGCCTGAGTTTAAATAGCTTTAAATCACAGACCCTCCTTAAACCTTCCAATCAATTTGCTTTCAGAGAACCATCTGTAAACAAGCAGAAAACCTAATGATCAGAGATATAAACTCAAAAGCTGATCAGTGGCCAGGGGAGGGAAGGAAGGAAGGAAAACATCATTAACCTCCTACCTAATTTTAAGATTCTGGGCAGGAAAAAATCCAACTTCACCTGTTCCTCCGCCCTAGAGGACTGATATGTGAAAATCAGAAAACAAATCTTTTCACTGTGAAGTAAGAACCATTATCACTTGTTAACCTTAGTAAGTTTAGCAACAATGAACCGTACAGGATCCAAGCTACTTATTCAGGATATCAAACAGTTTAAATCAACTTGCAGACACAATGCAGGGAAGAAACAGGCATCACAGCTCTAGCTGCAACACAGATTTATGAACGGAGAGATAAGATCAACAGCTGAGGTGTGGGGAGGGAAGGAAGGAAAACAAAACATCAATCTGCAGCCGAGCCGGTTCTGGCTCTGCTGCATTGGCTACCCATTGCCTCCCGGATCAGATTCAAGGTCCTGGTTTTAGTTTATAAAACCCTCCATGGCCTGGGCCCTGACTACCTGGCAGAGCAGATCGCCCAGCGGTCAACTTCGGCCCGACCGGTTCAGCAGTCACAGGCGCACTTGCTCCGGGTTCCCACCCCCCGAGAGGCCAGGCGATCCCTTACTCGGAATCGGGCCTTCTCGGCTGCTGCTCCACTCCTGTGGAACAGCCTGCCCAGCGAAGTGCGCTCTGCAGAGTCCCTGCTGGCTTTCCGCAGAGCGGTGAAGACCATCTTATTCCGTGAGGCTTTTGGTGACCTAGCTTAATTTTTTTCCCTTCCCCTCGCCATCGACTACCTCTCCTCGGGTTTTGTTACTCTAGCAGCTAGGCTTTGAAACAAAGGGTGCTTTTGCGCTGCTTGTTTTAATTATATGGTTTGGTTGTTTGTCTGTTGTATTTATATTGTATTGTGTATCCGCTGACCTGATCAGCTTTGTAAGCCGCCCAGAGTTCCTTTGGGAAGATGGGCGGGGTATAAGTTTAATAAATAAATAAATAAATAAATCAGTTTACAAATAAACCTCCTGTTCTCAAGATGGCTGCATCAAGTAAGAGGCGTCTTGCCAGTAGGACAAACCCTTTCCATTTCCAAAACAAAAAAAAATGTGTTTTGTTTCATTTTGTGAGGACATGCTGTCTGCAATTTTGTTTCATTTTGAAATGTTTTATAACCTTACAAAACGACAAAACAGCATGTTGTTTTTCACTGCTAATCCAAGCAGCTTCGTAAGTCTGAGGAGTGAGGAAGATTAGTGGCAAGTCCTCCATTTTATAGTCCACCTTGATTACACATCATCCTGGACTGAATAGGCTCATAAGTTGGACAATGGTCTGCAGAGTCTCATTAGGTCAACAATAGCCTGCATAGGTTCATAGGTCAACCATTTTATATGGATAGGCTTGTTAGGGTGTGTGAAAGTCCCAGCTTTGCAACCTTTCCCAACACCCATTAAGTATGGGTGTTGGATATGACCTTGCTGCTGGAGGTGTGTATTGCTGGGGATTTTTCTGGGGATTGATGAAAGGGCCACTTGAAAAGTAGCAGACAGATTGTGTCTGAGTCCCCCAGCAGAGGGGTTATTAATACACACATAAATGGCTTCCCTGACCTCTCTCTCAAACCACCTATCTTCTCTGTCTAATATGTATACATTAGACCTGGGTGTTTTGTTTTGGAAGGGGTCCAGTTCTGAAATGAAACACAGCAGCACAGCTGATGTCTGGTTCTGGGACCCACCTTACAGAATGAAATCAACCAGTCTCTTACCTTGTTTTGAGTTGCATGGGGTCCAGTTCTGAAATTAAACACTAGAGAACATTTCCCTCATGTGACCAGGGCCTAATTCCTTGAGAAATTGATGCTGTCTCCATTTGGGTCCAAAATGTTTCTGTCACTGCTTGGTGTTTATGTTTCAGTATTAGAGATGGGCACGACTTAGCGAAATTTCCGTTTCCGTTTTTGTTTTTCGTTTTTGTTACGCAATGAACCGAAAAACGAAAATTGGCTCCAAAATGGAACGAAAATGGAAACGAAACGACTAATTTTGAGCCAATTTTCATTTTTCGTTACAGCAAAAGCATTTAATGGCACTAAATGGGGAAAAACGAAAAAAATTCGTTTTCGTTACAAAACGAAAACGAAAATGAAAAATTTTGAAAATTAGCTCATGAAAACGAAAACGAGCCGAAACGGACCCCTAAACGAAAAACGAAAAACGAAAAACCATTTTTCCTGAGTCGTGTCCATCTCTATTCAGTATATGGGTGTGAGTGGATGTTCTTTGCTCTGGGGGAGGTCTGAATTTCTTATGCTAGGATGTATAGCTGTCCAATAAGATGCATCATCATGTGGGGAAATGGCTGAATCCAAGATATACATCTAATAAAAAAGACAGTGAGCAAAACAGGTAAAATCCAGTGTGGGATTGAAAAACACTGAAATCCAATAGGAATGAAATGAATGAGACCCAAGTGATGTTGGAGAACCGAAATGTTGCAGATAATGATACAAAAGTGCTGCAGAAAAATGCAGGTCACAATTCTACCTACAGTTTCAATAGAATGGGTTGGACTGTGCAATATTACGGGCATTAGTCTCAGCCTGAATTTCCTCTCTTGAAAAAAAAAGATCAATATGCGGTACTAGCTAACACTGCAAAAAGCACACACACACTCTCATTAAAAAAAGACACTTCATAAATGCTCCTCATAAGGCTCATAGACAAATTGTCTCATTTGCTGCTTGCGTTCATTTACTTCTCTTTAATTTACTCACCAGAGTTTCTTCTTATTTCTCAGCAAAATTAATAGTAGCTGGAGTTCGGTAATTTTGTGCCCTTGGTAGTTATTTCTGTACTCTAGGCACTGGCTTTCTTCAGAGTTTAGAAAGTGAATGGTTTGGGCCTGCTAGCAGTATTCCCTTCCGTAGGTTCTCCGGTTTCCTTAAGCGAAAGGTCAGGGTTTCCCCTGTTTCATTTACCTAGGCCACCTTTTTCTGAATGACTTTGCTTTCACAAAGCTATCAGATCCAAACAGAGGCCTGAGATGAAAGCCTGTGCTTAACTCAGTTTTCCAACTCTGCTTTCACCCACCCACTCCCAAAAATACTCTGAAAGTCATCCGAGCTGATTCACCCTCTCGATATGCATCTATTGACAACATAAGCAAGCAGAAATGCAGACAAACCTTCTTGATAACCACCCCACTTTCAACTGGCCACTGCTGGAAATCTTGTATTATGTCTGAAATACACTTATCCACAGTGCTTTGAGTTCTAGAGTCCTGTTAAGTTAGAACAGAATGCAGTGCTCTGAGTACATATAGAGGAGAACACATAGTCCACCCCTCCCCAGGTCCTTATTGTATTCCTTGTTTTAACACTGAATCTGAAGGAAAGAGGCTCCTGCAATCCCATAGATTACCCACATGGGTGAGAACCCAGAATTTCCAGTTATCTTCCTTGCATAGAAACCCTATTCAATGCCAAGTCTCAATCAGGAAATGTCTCCTCTTGAAAGGCAGCACTGAATACATAGAGAAAATACTGGCAGGCAGGTTGGATCTAGGTCTTCGTCCTCTCTAAGAGTATTATTTAGAATGCCAGAGTCTCTCATGCTTGAAAGGGGCTTTGATTCCTCTTGGCTCAAAATCTAGAATTAAGCAGTTCTGTTGCGTTTTCACTGCCTCTTTTCAAAAAATCTGTTAGCATTGTTGCCCTATTCCATATCTCTGTTGGGTTCAAACATTTCCCCTAACTTATTTTATTTTTTATTTATAGTATTTTTACCACGCCTTTCTCCTTGGAAAAGGACCCAAGGCGGCTTACAGGAATGAGGGATAATATATATACCAGTACAATTAAGACATATTCAAGTTTGAGAACAGGGAATTGAGGGACATCTTACAACATTAAAAGAGAACATTAAACCACAAGAGAACACAAGCAGTTAAAGAGAGAGTAAAAATTCCATGTAATCATACATGGTAGTAGACCATCCAAAAGTTATGGAGGGATAGAGACTAACATTGAAAACATGGTATCAATGCAATCACACAGGGGATATATAAACACAAAGTTATAGTTATAAAGACAAAGTCTATGTAATTATGTATGGTAGATTCATATAAAAACACATAATAGGTAGCCCATCATTCAAGGAAAGCTTTCTGAGAAGAAAGGTATTTGCCTATTTCTGGAAAGACAGCAGAGATGGGGCAGTCCCGGCCTCTAATGGGAGGGAGTTCCAGAGTCTGGGTGTAGCAGCCGAGAAGACCCATGAGACGTACCTGTGAGGGCGGCCTCTCCTGATGACTTTAACAACCCAAGCCAGTTCATACTGTGAGATTTGATCTTTGAGGTAGCTAGGACCCAGGTCATACAGTGCTTTGTAGGTCAAGGTCAGCACTTTGAATTGTGCTCAATAGCTAATTGGTAGCCAGTGGAGATGCTTTAATAGGGGTGTAATGTGATCTCTGTATCCTGCCCCAGTCAACAATCTCCTTTAAGCACGCTGGAATCCTGCCCTGTTCTAAAGAGGCATTCTTCCTGCATAGAAATTTATGGCCATGTCTTTTGCTCCATGTCTACTCTGAGGTGCACATTTTTCCCATTGACTAAAGGACATGTGTGCATTTTTTAAGGATATAGATTTTTCTTCACACATAATTTTAAAATATGCATAGTATTGAGTACTTTGTGCCTTAGCCAATGCAATGCACAAACCATGGTAATACACATATTTCCAAGGCAAAATTAGTTTTGTCCTGTTACACATATTGGAAAGCACAGGCCTGCTATGTCCCAGCTATTGATAACACCAGAGTCAGGGTTTGTCATGTGGCGGATAAGGAGCTGCTCCTGGGCCAATAACAGTGTCACTGCCTGGCCAGTGTCATGGAGGCTTCCATGTCACTTTGGCACTGGCTAGTTGCAATGCTGTTTTTGTGGGGGTGGTCTATGGCAGATAAGCTCAGTCATGCTAAAAGTTAAAGCATTCACTAGGCAGTTTACAGTTTAGTTATGCAGGCTATACCTTGCTCCCCTGCCAGGTACTCAATTTATTGAACTTGAAAGGATGGAAGGCTGAATCAACCCTGAGCTAGCTTACTTGAACATGGCCTCAAATCCACATCGTGAGCAGAGCCGTGACTGCAATACTGCAGAGGTTCCTTTATTAACAACTACCTGACTGGTTACATAACTTGCTGACCTAACACTTCACTTCCTACTGCCTTCTTCAGATTTCATAACTAGCACACATAAGAGAACCCTGTCTGGAAAAATAGCAGGGAAAAGAATATTCACCTCCCACCAAGCAAAAACCTCAAAAAGGCACCATAGGAGGATGTGATATACCCAACATTTTTTTTTGGGGGGGGGGCAGGATACTTCAAGTGGCCTCTTCTCTCTACATGCCAAGTGGGCAAAGCTGCCCTATCCCTGGAGCTGTCAATAGTGGCAAAAAGCCTCTCAACGCTGGCCAGCATGCCATCTGGGGACTATCACTCTGCATCTTGATTTAATATGAGGATTTGCATTACAGAAGGTTATGTGAAACATGTGGTTTCATGTCTGATTTGGATAGTCCACAGTTAAAATACAATAACAAAGTGATGCCTTGAATTACGAATGCCTTGAACTGCAAAAAAATTTGACTTACGAAGGTCTGGCTCCGGCATAAAATTGAGGCCACGGAGCTTCTTTGCTCCACCCAGTGAAGTAACACAAGACAGGGAAGTCTCACGTTAGATGGGAGGGGGAGGCAGAACAGATAAAGGGCTCCCACCTGGCTCCCCCTCACTTCACCACTGGAGATTGTTCCTCCATCCACCACAGAGATTGGAGGTACTAGTGTGAGTTCATCTGGTTGCCAGTTTGAGGCCGGATAGGAAATGTTGACCCACCCCTGTGATTGGCCATCGGGGATGGGGATGTTTCGCCTATCCCACACTGGTACCAGGCAGTTGGGCTCATAGGGAGCCCTGCTTGGGCCACAGGGGCAGAAGTGCGGATTAAGGTAAGGCACTTGGTGAGAGAAATTCTGTGATCCTCTGGGGCCCATCCAACCTCCAGATGCTGTGGATCAGGAGATTACAGCATTGGGGGAAGGATGCACTTAGAGGCTTCCTGGCCATAAGCCACAAATGGCGGGGCTGGTGGTCCTGGGGAGGGGTAATGGAATGTTCTGATCTGGCTTGGCCCGTCCCCATGACAGGGCAGGCAGGGGGAAGCTATTTGCCTCCCAAGTGCCAGCTGGAGGGATCCCAGGAGACCCCGAGGTTCCAGCTTGAATCCGCACTCATGCAGGCCCCTGTTGAAGTTATCATAGTTCGACTTGTTGTTAATAAAGTGTGGCCCAGGCCTTAAACCCAACACTGTTGTCTCACATGCTTATTTCACTGTGGGAGGGCAAGGGAAATCTGCCAGGCTGTGGTCAACTGCTCTGTCTCAGACCATAGGTGGCCAGACAGAAAAAGAATGAGACTGCCGCCCTTCAGATAGGGATGGGTTTTAGTACTTCAGTCTATTTCAAATGCTTAAAAAGTAATAGTTAACAATACCATTGCCTTTAAAAAAAAACAAACAAACTGGTGTTTCAGCTCTTTATTGCCATGATTTGGAGGGAAATGGGTGACTTGTCCACAAGCTGTAAGTGAAACTCATAATGTCTACTGGGATGATGCTTTAGAACACTTCCAGTGAGAGGAAAATCATACAAGTAATAGGGTACCATCAGAGGCTTGTTGAGGAGGCTTGTTGAGGAGGCTTGTTATTACTTGTTTTGATCATTTACCAATCCTTAGTTTAAATTATGGTGTCTGAATATTTTCTGAATTGACTATCTTCTGATGGACTTCTGGTTTATCTATATGACTCTGCATAAAGCACACTTTGATTCTAAGGCACTCTATCAAAACAGTCTGCCCCCCCACACACCAGATCAGAACTACATGGTGTAATAGGAACCACAGGAAGTGTAAAAACAAATGGTTATCGATATATCCCTGGATTATATGCCTCCCAGTGAGAATATTTTAGAAGGATATGCAGAGACCACTGGATCATTGAACTACATTATGGAAATTACATGTGGAGAAACATTTAGGCAAATAGCTTTGCAGTTGCCCAGAGTGGCCATATGGCCAGAGGAGCAGGGTAATAAATAAATAAATAAATAAATAAATAAATAAATTTGCTATGTAAAAACACAGAGGTCCACAGAACAAGTGTAACTTATAAAGTGATTTCTATTCTTTTTTCCCCCCAAGCACAGTTTCTGCTTCTCATGGTATAAACTCATTGAGGCATCATATGTAGATCAGAAGGCCTATACTTAGCAGAACTGGTGCAATTCTGGCCTAGTGCTGCAGTATATACAGGTTCGTTTTGCCATGCTGCAGACATTTTTCTTCTACAGCAAAATTCTGTACCAAAATAGATGCCATTGTTACATATTTCAAGCATGACTTTAATTCGGAGACTTGAAACAAAAACAGGGGGAAGAGGAAAGAAAAAGAATGGTGAACTTAGTTAAGTGTAATCCTTCCAAAAGCAGTGCTTACCGGGAGTTAATCACGAGTTGATTATTTAATAATGACCTTAAGAAAGGGGGAAAGGTTAATGTGCCAACAAATCAAGACATGCACTGCTGCTTCAGTAATGAGGGATTTTAACTCATCTCTGCTATTTTAAATCTGTAATTGATTTATCATTCCTATTCATACCATGCCTTTCTTTGATGCTGGCAAAAACACTGAGTATTTCCAAGTGGATACTGGTGTAGTTTCCATCCCCAAGCCTCTGAATAAATGCTGTTTATGTAATTATTTTAAGCCACTATTCAGGATTCCACAAGAGCCTAGTCAAAGCCTACATATAATATGAGGATGTCATGAATAAAAACAGGCCCAGATTTGACAGGGAAAATGCATTCTAACATGAGATGAGATTTCCCCAAAGGAGAGAAGGACCCACCCACCCACCCCCTTCTAATGCATTCTCTATAAGCCATGGATCTTTACAAAACTGAGTACCAAGTAATTCAACAAAGCCAATCTATGGTATGCCAAAATACCAATCCTTGCCTTAACCTTTTCATGCTTGGATTACTGCTGCAGAATACTACAAACTGATTTTTTCAAGAAATGCCATAAATCCTCATTAGGGACAAGCCAATAAACGTACTGTATAAGTCAGAAAACAATATTAAAAATATAAGTTATTTATTTGCCATTTTTGTGTTACTTTTTGTCATCAAACAGGTCCTCCAAGTAGCATGCAGTTCACAGACCAAAAATATGTGCTATTAAAGAGGTTTTGAAATTCATATGTGCCATTGAAGTCATTCACATTAAGGTTGCGTTGCAAGAATATTTCCAAAAACAAAACCGAGGAAAGAAATAGTTTAAGGAAAATGAAACAAACCTGACCTTCACGTCCATTCTTGTCCGGGGAGGAAGTTCATTGTGTGTTGATGTTGGTCACGGTCACGTGGTCTTCTTCCAGTTCTGTCCCTGTTCCCGTGTACGCACGGGCATGATTGATGACGATACTGGCATGACTGTTAACGCACGTCCTTGTTCCGTGATGAGATGTGAAATTCCATGCTTTCGTTCTCCATTTTTTTTTTGGCCCAACCTTCCATTTTTCGATGTTTTGATTCTCCGAAGCCTTGCCTTCAATGCGTCGCGGAGCAAAATTCGATGCATTTGTCTTTTAAAAGCTATTCACTGCATTGCTAACTCCATAGGGAATTTACTGGCAAATGTCACTTTGCACTCCTGCCACTAGATGGGTTCTGCTCCTATCACCACTCATTCCGCGATGAGCGTGACTTCATGGGCTCTCATCTTGGAACGAGAAGCATGACGAGCAGATTCCCGAGGTTAGGGAGGGGAATCTCTCATTCTGCTTAAATTGCAGTTCAGGGGGTGTGGTCAGGACGAACTCCCCTCATCCCGCAATGGCCGTGTGGTTAGATTACTTCGTACCGGTCCTAAGCGGGACCACGAACAGCGAAGAGATGTACATGACGTATCAGCTCTACTGAGCCTGTAAACCAACATCAATTGATTGCAATGAATTAAATGTCCTGTAGTCCAATGAAGTACTTGTCACCCTGATTATGAGTTCTGCTGGGGAGCCAAGTGGAGCAACGAAAGCCTGTTAGGTTTCCTGGGCTTGTCTGTTGCCCTTCATACCATAGTGCCCAATTGTATATATGTCACCCGAGGCAGGGACTCCACTTGTTTTGGCAAAGCCAGATCTTAAAGATTGTGCTGTGGGATTCTTATTCCACTTCATGGCCATTGATTTTAGGGATGCTTCACGGAATGCTTCATCCTGCCTACCCTACCTTATCCCACCCATCCCATTGTTTTCTAGGTTTGGGTTAAGTACGATCAATATTGGAAGGATGTACCGTTTTCCCTCTTATTCCCACTTACAAGTTCCAAGAAAGCTTTAGAAGTTTTAAGGAGGTCTCTGGCAGCAATTCTGCGGCGGACTAGGAAAGCAAATCAATGTTTCCTCTATTAAAGAAATGTGCAGCATCTGAGTGAAAGTGTGTGCCCAATCTTGCCTGTGATTCAATTTATTCAAAAGAATGAGGTGCACAGCTGGATCTGCCACTTGTCACCAAGATGATGCTGGCATTGTCAGCCAGGAGGATTTTAATCAGCTTTGTCCGATACACAGTGGCACCCTGATCCAAGGAGGACAGAGCTTGCCACGGGTATTTGTGCTGCAGCTACATCATGACCAGACTGCTGTAATATGTTATATGCAAGATGTCTTTGAAAATCCTGCAAGCAGTTTGAAATCTTCACACTTTAGCACCATGGAGCTTCAGTTGGTACAGAATGTATTATGTACCATGGGGCTTGCCAATGTGTTTCTCAGCTCTGTCCCAAAGGCAAATTGTTGCCAGTAAAAGTGCATGCATCTGAAGAAGCAGGGTAGAATCCACAGAATTTATTTTTGCCAAATGGACTTTATTAGTCTTTAGGATGCCACAAACCCATTGCAATCATGCAATCATGACACTTGGCCACTACTTGATTATTAGCATAGAATATTTTATCATGTGCATATGGACACTTCTCTCTTGAATTGTACAGGTTTGAGCAGCCCAGGTTATACATGGATGTTTCAATCAATCAATCAATCAATCAATCAATCAATCAATCAATCAATCA
>JAHTLZ010003805.1:0-21861 GCA_023846285.1 Phrynocephalus versicolor
TCATCATCATCATCATCATCATCATCATCATCATCATCATCATCATCTTTGAACTGCAGAGATAGGAGGGACTCCATGAATCATGAAGTCCAGTTCTTCTCAAGGGAGCACAGTGGGGAACTGAACTCCCAACCTCTGTGTCCTAAGCCAGAGGCCTAAGACACTGCCCTATCCAGCATTCACCTTCCTACCTCCCCCACCCGGAAGCAAACAAAAAAGGTCTCTCAAAAATCACTAAAACATATATCTTTAATACAATACACAGTAAATTAAACAAATGACAATGTTGGGAAATTCATCTCAGTAGCAGAAAATTGGAAAACAATGGAAGAAAGCAGATTCTTGTGGTCACACTGGCCAGGCAGGAGAGCTGGGACTCCCCACACAGTAATGATCTACTTGGGTTAACTGGGCTATATGAAGGAAAGCTGGCTCTCCAGATTTCAGGTTCGTGTGCTTGTATAGCATTTGAAACGAAACTATTGTAAGATTCATATGAAGTGTACTGCTAAAAAATCCATCTGGGGAAACAAACTGTTTATGCCTATCAAGGTATCCTGAAATGAGATCATTTAATGGATACTAAACGGGGAGTTGTTTTCCTCTACTTCTCATTCTCATTCAAGCAACTTACAAATTGTTTGTTATTACGGTCATTTTGTTCTCTTCTCCTGAGTCTTAACAGAATAGCACTTGAAGATGAACATTATGATATTTGTACACTAGATTTCTATTTTCTCAAGAGCCATCAGCATGGCAAGCAAAGGGAGATAATGTATCTGTTTACTATGATTTGGTTCTGCTGCTTGTCTCTTTAAATGCTGTATACCTGTTTGAGGACTCTGCATTAACTCCTGTCCTGTAGCTATCCACTGGCTATGGAGGCTAAAAAAGCCAGTTGGCTTCCAAAAACCAGTGGTACCGAATGTTTTCATTCCTTGGCATGACCTGTAGATTAGCTTTGCATTTGTGTTTTGTGATGGCCATGCGTCTCAACCGCCCCTTCTTTTTTTTTTGCTTTGTTTCCTGGAAACCTTCATTTAAATCTCTGCTCAGGAACCTACTTGGTGAACTTGAGCAAGATATCTTTCTGGGCCATTAATAAAATAATAAAAAAATCACTGCAAACTTTTGAGGGAATACCGTCTTTTTCAAAGCATGTACCCAAAGTCCAAACATGGCAAAAGATGTGGTTTGCCAGAGGAGACCATTCTTAGAAGTAAATTTCTTGGAAAGATGATATTCCCCAGGCAGTCCGCGAGTCAAATTACGCAAAGCATTTGGGCCATATTTAGAAATAGTTGTCCCTTAGGTCATTGCTCCCCAACCTTTTTATCACCGCGGACCGGTAAATGTTTGATAATTTTTCCCTGGCCCGCTTGTTTTTTTGTTTTTTGTTTTGCATAAAAGCTTCTGTTACATATTAACCAACAGATATCAAGCGAAGACACAGCATATATACAGAGTAGTGGGAAACTGCTATCTCACCAAAAGCAACGGAGAAAGCTTGCAATGATTTAAAAAAAAATAGTGCCCCCTAAAAGTATCGCCTATAGCCGGGTCTTGCATTTCTATTTTGCCACGGCCACATGGCTCCCCCTTTTTATAAGAAAAGTATGTGGAAAGAAGGCGGGGGGAGACCAAAATAACCATGGCTGAGGGAATGTGTGAGGTGAAAAACCAAATAATAATGGAAAAGGGGAGGGGGTGACCTTCATACTACTGAGGAGAGAGGGGCAGAACCCAAACCCCCTAATGATAATCCCTCAGAGAAATGGACCTACACACAAGCCAGGAGGGTGATTGAGGTGTGTGTGTGTGGGGGGGGAGTAAAGTCGGGGAGGGGGGAAAGGGGGGATGGCAACATGAGGAAAGAAAGAAGCCTCCTCCAACACAGACCTGCCCTCGTCCGCCTTCTGGGGCTGCCCAGAAATCGCCTCAGAGCCACACACTGAACGGCCCCCACATGCGGCGAAAAAGGGGCCACGAGCGAAACGAGATGGGAGGCCTTATTATTATTATTACCCCCTCCCCGCCAAGTCTATCCTGTCATGTCCGCCCCTCCTCCTTCTCCTCCTCCTCCACGTGACAAACGCGAATATAAACACACAAACACACACACACTTTTCTTTTGGGCCGAAGGAGGTGTGGTGCAGTGCACGCGCCAGTTTTCTTCACCTGGACTCTCACAAGGAACGAGACGGAGAGAGGGAGAAGGTCAAAATGAGAGGGCGGGCGGGCACGCGAGAGAGCGACGCGACGGCTCCCCGGCTCGAAGGCAAAAGAACCTGCGCCATTGGGTTATGATTTATGCGTGCGTGCTGATGCGCGCGCGGCACTCACAATCAAACCAACCCAACCCCCCTAACCCCTCCCACTCCACACAAACAAACGAGTGCTTCGGAGGCCGCCATGATGGAGATGCGCAACGGAAGGCATTTCCCCAAGGCCGGGCGCGCCGAAACAAAAGGCGCCGGCACCGGGCGCCATGACGTCACCCCCTCCCGCAGCGCCTCGGGCGGCCCAGTGCCGATTGATCCAGGGACCGGCACCGGGCCGCGGACCGGGGGTTGGGGAACACTGCCTTAGGTGATTAAAGACAACTCCTTTGCCCCACAGTTCATGCTATTCCTCACCTCTGTCCCTCACAATCCAGCATTTTTGACTTTGTGTTTGCTCGTTGAAAGGTAAATTTATGCTTAATTGCTGAGACCCACATCTATAAGAAAACAGTACTATCAGAAATAAAATAGCAGGGAACTTGTAATCCCTTTGATGTCTAGTTCAATCCAGTGTCTCACAAAATAACTGTAATGGACATTTCTATGGCCTCATTTCTGGAAGGAGAAAAATAAATGTTTATATTCTCTCATATCCACCGAACTCGTGTCCACTTTTGAAAGTATTCTGGCATTCCATTTTGAAATTATTCAGAAGAACAGTTCAGGGTAGTTTTGAGCCTGACTCCAGTTTGGTTCATCTAAATTTTTGCAAGGGGGGGGGATCCTTTGTAAGAGTTATGATTCAATCCTGGATTGGAAATGTGGGATGGTTCTGGCAAACTGATTTGAATGAAGCTCGACAAGTGTAGTCCTCCAGTTGTTATCTGACTGCAGTTTCCAGAGTAACTACTGTAATCATTGGGAGATGCTGGCCAACAATTGTTTTAGCCGATACATAGACGCAATGAAAAAAAATGGTCACAGCAATTGCATAACAGATTTGTTCATTAAGACTGCCACAGGTGCCATAGAGAACTTCCCTCTGCAGGCACCCTCAGCCAATCACAGCCTCTAGTGCCATTGACTGACACTCCCTCCAACCTATCAAGCTGTAACTCACTCATTCCCCCTTCCTCCTCCTCTTCCTCCAGAACCAAGCAGTTTGTGACTTTTTCTTCATTGGCTCATGGAGACCCCTGGGAAATGGTTGTTTGGCCCCCAAATGGCTCCTGACCCCCAGGTTGGGAACCACTGCTGTAGAAGTTCCATTAACCCTTCCCTCCTTTTCTTCCACCAGAGATTAAAGACCTACATATTTAGAGATGCTTTCAATGGAGTCAAAGGGAAGTTGAGATAGGAAGGTTTAGTAGACCTTTAAAATACTGGTTGCAATCCTAGAAAACTAGTATTGGTCCATTAAACAAGTGGAACTTACAGGTGAGTTGACTCATCAAATCCTCACTCATTCAACGGGTCTACTTTACAGTGTAATTTGCTGTACTATGCAACGGGATTTCAGCCACAGTAAAATAAAGGTCAAGTATTTTAATCTGAAAATATGTCTAATTATATACATATACTTTATGCAAAGTAGATAAGAAATGTATGGGTAACTGTCTCCTCTTAGGGCAGAAAGCACATTTGCCTTCACCTACGGAAAGGGACAGAGAAGAAAGAAAACAATGCTTCCAACTCATTCAATTTAGTCTGAAGTTAATAATTTTGAGTAGGCAATCAATGATAGTATCTTCACTGCTGTGATACCTCAGTAGCATTTTGTGCAAATTGAATTGCTTTCCTTGCAAAATAATTGCCTTGAGTGGTCTTCACTTTTCTGCTTCCTTTGTAACCTTTCATAAGGGATGTTTTACTTTTTACACTATTAGCAGGATGTAGATTGTCCAGTCTCTCAAAAACATTCAGATGACATTTACATTTTAAATAATATTTGTATCTCCCTTCCAGAAAGGTAGTATTACTATACACACATGCCATAACTGCATTTCCAGTTAATTCAAGAGCTACAGAAGGAGACAGAAGTAAAACATTTATTATCAGCTCTTTCTACCCATGGCAGGGTTGACAGCAGAGTTCAAGAATTAAGGAAACATTTCTGGAAGATGATGGATTTTGAAGTCTCCGAACGACTTGGGAGTAAGCCCTGTTGAACACAGCATACATGACTAAATAGCTATATTTTTGAACACAGCTTGGAAAAGACCATTTTTAAAGTAAAGCTCCCAGGTTCCCTTAGCCAATATGCCTACTATCTATGCCAGACAAAGTATTCTGAGAGTTGTAATGACCAAAATACAACTTTTCCAAGCTTTTACTTTATGTGAACGACCAGCAAGGGAAGGGTTCTAATGCAGTGCTAAGTGTCAACAAAGAAATAGAAAAAAAAAAGCCAGCCCGGTTTGGTTTTCCAGGTAGGACTAGTGTGGACAGATATAAAAGAAGACAGGAACCCTACACCTTTTAAGAGCTGTACATATAAAGAATTTCTGCAAAAATAAAACTACAGCATTAAATCTCTCTCTCTCTCTCTCTCTCTCTCTCCTCTTGCATCTGGCAGATCTAGAAGGGGTTTGAAAGGTCCCAGCTAAAATTCTAGAGTGGGATTGTAAATAAACATGAACAGCACTAAGCAAAAATTGTCAGGAACAAGGAGGAATTGGCTATAGAGACCAAGCTGCAGAGCAGGAGAGGGTGGAGGACGGAGTACTACATCTCATCTGGCCCACTGGCTCATTCCTAATTAATCGGTATTACACCTTGTCCAGCACCACTGATGAGCACAGTTCTGTTTATAAAGTTTGAAAGGCAAAGGATGACAAAGTTTGGGGATCAGACCCATGCTTGGAAAGATGGCATACGAAGAGTTGTACTGGATCAAATCAAAGGTTATTTAGACAAACATTTTTTTCTCTGCTCATAGGCGAACCAAGTGACTGCAGGAAGTCACTGAGGACGATGTCAACATGGTAGCACTCTCCTACTTATGGCTCCTAGAGACTGATATTGGGAGGCATGCTGGTCTCTCATCATTCAGCTTCTGTAGACATTGGGTAGGCTCCAGTATTATGGGATAAGGAGAGGAAAAAGTTTCTTGGTTTACTTTCCATTTTAATACTCCCTGATCAACACTTCTCCTCATTTTCCTTTCCTTTTCTGAACGATCAAGTCCTATAACTTTCTTCACATGGGACTTGCTCTACCATTTTTCTCATTTCAGCTGGGTTTTCCCGATATACTTCCTTTCCGTGTGTATTATTCCACATCATAAAGTTGCATAATGGCATCATGTTATTGGCAGTTTTCCTTTGGGTCCTTGAAATGGTAGAAGTTCTAAACTTCTATAACAAGAACAGAGAGTTTACCAAGTATAATGCACTAACAGTTTTATTAAAATGGGAACTTCAGTCAAGACTATATAGACCACTGAAGCTGACAAAAATGATTAGGAGAACTCAAAAATACTGGCTTTATGGTGTGTGTGTGTGTGTGTGTGTGTGTGTGTGTGTGTGTGTGTTTACAAAAATTCTAGAAGACTCGTGTTCCTCAGATGTGAAGTGCTTGTTGTATTGATTTTAATGTCTGAAGGCAATGAGCCAAGGTCATTTGTAAAAACTTCAAACACTGGAAAAGGAAACACAGCTCAACTATTATTTCACCTTGCTTCTGGATATATATCATTTGACTAAGGAATCAACAAAAAGATTTCCTCTCATGCAGTGGAATTCAGCCCTCCACTCCTGTATCTGTTTTGTTGATTCATTCAGATCTTTCTGTGGACCGTACAGGTGTGATGAATGTCTACCCCAAGCTTCCATTTTCATGCCAGAGTCATTTGTTCCTCACAAAAGGGAAGTGTAGAGAGCCATTTACTTAGAGGGGGCAGATGTGTGTGTGTGTGTGTGTGTGTGTGTGTGTGTGTGTGTGTGTGTGTGTGTGTGTTGCATTGACATGTGAAAGGCACAATGGTGGTTCTACTCTTTTTTTCTTTCTCAGCAAGCCTTGCTGCTACCTCAAAGAGAAGTCTACTCCTCCTGACCACCATGTATTACCTGGATAGAATGCCTCTAGAAGGGATATTATTTACATCATGAGAGGAAATTCTGGTGAGGTAGTTGCGTGTGAGAGAGAATCACTGTTTCTTTAGAATCCAATCCCCCTCTGGGAAGGAAAAAAAAAGCATGAATACCCTAGGAAATTATACTATCTTTAGTCTTCTTGTTGTTGGTACTTAAACCTAGGCATATGGCTTGAGCTACTGGCATGCTTTTTCATTTTTTGAAGACAACAAAGGGGAGACAGAAAGCAAAATCCTCTATTACCTCATATTTTTAAATAAGGAAAAATAAGTTGTCCTATCTACCAAAGACTGGGTCCAAGCACCACCCCTTCAACATTTGCACACAAATGTGTTTTTATGTATACATATACACTCACATGCACACTCAGCTAATACAGTTCCTTGGATATATGGTTTCTCCTTGGGGTGGGGTCATTCATGATGAATGCAAGTGAGTCTGCATTTTCCAGTGTATGGCTGGAAATGGCTCTTGCTATTCCACAAGGAAAGGTCAGGAACTAAGTATTATTATAGAGATGGGGAAACTTTAGCTTCCCAGATGTTTCTGACTTCATATTCCATCAGCTGTATGCAGTTTGCCCAAAACTAAGGATTTGCAAGAGTTCCCACATCTCATAATCTGGCTCTCTCCCAATACAGAGACTCAAAACCAGCTCATGAAAAGCAAAGATGGTTAGCAGACACATACTGTATATACTCGAGTATAAGCCTAGTTTTTCAGCCCTAATTTTGGGCTGAAAAGGGGGGAGGTCCTCAGCTTATATTCGGGTCAATACTTTTAGCCACTGAGGCAAGTTTGGGTCAGTGGCTAAAAGTCATTTTAAACATTGTGCACCACTTCTCCTGACCCCCCCATGTTTAAAATGACTTTTAGCCACCAACTCAAGCACTTGCCTCGGTGGCTAAAAGTCATTTTAAACATCACACACACACCCAGCTCACAAAGGAGGAGTTGCCAGGCCCTGCTGCATTTCCCACCCTAGGCTTATACTTGAGTCAATAAATTTTCCCAGTTTTTGGGGTTTATACTCGGGTTGACTTATACTCAAGTATATACAGTAAGTTATAAAAAATAAGCATATTAACAGATTCAGATAACCCAATTAAAACAATTAAAAGTACATCATTAAAAAAACCCCACAGCATCTTGCATTAAAGGCCCCTTTTAAGTGGCCTGTTATATTCAGTTGCTAGAAGCTTATCTGAAAGCCTTGTGGCAGAACAGAGCCTCTCTTAGCAAGGAGTCCCACAGCCTACGAAAAAAAATGTGTTGTGGGATTTTTTTGGGAACAAAATTCAAAAATGCCTGGAAGGCTGATGCTTCTCCATCCCTGCAGTGCTAAATATACAGTGCATTCACAGTAAAAGAAGACAAACTCAATTGCAGTTATTTATCTGTAGGCCAATATTGAGTCTACCAGAGGCAGCCTAATCAAAGACTGAGTCTACAGCAGACCGCAGGAACTGTGGAACTTCAGAAGCAGTGATTTATAGTTTTTAATAATAGGTATATGACATCAAAGAGGCATGGTTTGTTGCTTTTTTGCATATGAGGTTTTCACATCCCTTCCCATTCATCATCAGGTTCCTTGCACCTCGTAACACTCTTTATGATTCAGCCTGTGTATGCTGGTGTGGTCTACCCTTGTTGGGGAGTGGTGGGCTGGAATCCTGATTGTTTGTAATGCACCCCTAGCCTTGCACCATAATAAATAATGCAACTGCCGCTACTGTCCTAGTTTGCCAGAGGAAGCAGAAGCAGCAGGCATCCTTTCAAGTACTAGGGATGTCAGTGAAGCTTCTAATTGCTTGCTGCAAAATGCAAATGTGTCAAGTTCATATCTAGATCATAAGATGCATGCTGGATCCTCCTTGCTGGATGCAGACCACAGCCCAGTTTGGTTCAGATTGCTTCAAAGGCCACCCAGTGAAATCCAGGCAGAAGCAGGATTCTGTATATACAGTATAGGAAGGTCTTTGACTGAAAAGAGGGGGAACTCCCCGACTTCAAGAGACAGTATATTCCAAAGCATGCAAGCAACCGCTGAGAAAGCCTTCTCCTGTGTCCTCATTAACAAGCTTGGGAAGATGGTAGAACTAAGAGAAGAGTCTCCCTAGAAGATTTTTTAAAGCCATGAATGCTTATATGTGGTGATACATTCCTTCAGATAGCCTTACATTAGGCTTTATGAGGAATAACCAGCACTATGAATTGAACCTGGAAATAGACTGGCAGCCACTGAACTAATAAGGGAGTTACATGTTTCCTGTAACCTGTGCTAGACAGCAGTCTGGCTGCAGCATTCTGAACCAGTTGAAATGTTCAAACATTCTTCAACAGCAGCCCCATATATTGTTGCAATAATCCAGATGAAATATAACTAAGGCATGTGCCACATACCAGACAGCTCAAGGAACAAGCATAGGTGGCACACCAGCTTCAATTCTACAAAGGGAGCTTTTACATGACCTCTAAAATCCACTGGCAACTTAAATTCAGAACAGAGATCGTGGGGTTTTGTTCTGCTTCCTGTGTTCCCACTCTTCCACACTCCATTGCTCCTGTCTGTGGTGAGTGGAGGGAGAAAAAAAGGGAGGGAAAAAATGCAGGCCCCCCTCCTCCTGCCATCCGCAGCAGCTAGTTGTAGGAGGACAACAAAAGGGGGAGGGACAACAAAAGCAAACAAAAGACAAAGGAGAGCCAGGCATTCACAAACAATCAGAAGTTAGAGGAGAGCCAGGCATTTAAAATCCGCATCGGAAAATTTTTACCTCCTCGAGGCAGGTACTTGTAAAATGCACTGGGGCGCGCTTTGGTGGGCATGGTCGTACTTGTTTTTTTTAAAGTCCGCAGCTGGTGGAACTAAGTTTCAGTTTGTCATCCATCATTCAGTCCATTACTGCCAACAAGCACAAAAAAGCTTTCTTAGAATCAAATGGAAAGGAGAAATATAGTTGGGCATCAGATGGCACAGAAACCCAAAACGCCAAAAAACCTTCCCCAGCATGTCATGCTGAATAACATGGGGGTGGAATTGAACCATGGAGAATGCCGATGACCAAGGTGTCAAGCAGAATTCTCCCAGCACCGCCTTTTGATTTTCCATTTGCCATACATCTGAAAGTGCCTCTAATGATTTCTTAACCTGGGGTAGTTTGTCTCCCAAAGTAACAATATTTGTATAGCAATGCAAGAGGATAAACATTAAATTGAACATTAAGAAAATCAAAATGATAACTACAGGGAAAAAACCACACAACTTTAACACTAACAATAAAGAAAATGAAATAGTGAAAGATTTGTTACACTTTGGCTCAGTCATTGATCCAAATGGAGACTGCAGCCAAGAAATCAGAAGAAGGGTGAGACTTTGAAAGGAAGCAATGAAGGAATGAGAAAAGATCATCAAGTATAAGGATGTGTCACTGGAGACATTGACCAAGATTAAAGATGGGCACAAAACAGAAATATAGTGTTTCATTTCATTTCAGTCTTTGTTTCATGAAAAAAGAATTTTCGTCACAAAAATGAAATGAAATGAAATGAAATGGTTCATAAGGCTATAAATAATGGGAAATGTTCCCTTTTTAATTTAACAGGGAGCCCACTGCCTGAGTTTAAATAGCTTTAAATCACAGACCCTCCTTAAACCTTCCAATCAATTTGCTTTCAGAGAACCATCTGTAAACAAGCAGAAAACCTAATGATCAGAGATATAAACTCAAAAGCTGATCAGTGGCCAGGGGAGGGAAGGAAGGAAGGAAGGAAAAGATCATTAACCTCCTACCTAATTTTAAGATTCTGGGCAGGAAAAAATCCAACTTCACCTGTTCCTCCGCCCTAGAGGACTGATATGTGAAAATCAGAAAACAAATCTTTTCACTGTGAAGTAAGAACCATTATCACTTGTTAACCTTAGTAAGTTTAGCAACAATCAACCGTACAGGATCCAAGCTACTTATTCAGGATATCAAACAGTTTAAATCAACTTGCAGACACAATGCAGGGAAGAAACAGGCATCACAGCTCTAGCTGCAACACAGATTTATGAACGGAGAGATAAGATCAACAGCTGAGGTGTGGGGAGGGAAGGTAGGAAAACAAAACATCAATCTGCAGCCGAGCCGGTTCTGGCTCGGCTGCATTGGCTACCCGTTGCCTCCCGGATCAGATTCAAGGTCCTGGTTTTAGTTTATAAAACCCTCCATGGCCTGGGCCCAGACTACCTGGCAGAGCGGATCGCCCAGTGGTCAACTTCGGCCCGACCGGTTCGGCAGTTGCGGGCGCACTCGCTTCGGGTTCCCACCCCCCGAGAGGCCAGGCGATCCCTTACTCGAAATCGGGCCTTCTCGGCTGCTGCTCCACTCCTGTGGAACAGCCTGCCCAGCGAAGTGCGCTCTGCAGAGTCCCTGCTGGCCTTCCGCAGAGCGGTGAAGACCATCTTATTCTGCGAGGCTTTTGGTGACCTAGCTTAATTTTTTTTCCTTCCCCTCGCCATTGACTACCTCTCCTCGGGTTTTGTTACTCTAGCAGCTAGGCTTTGAAACAAAGGGTGCTTTTACGCTGCTTGTTTTAATTATATGGTTTGGTTGTTTGTCTGTTGTATTTATATTGTATTGTGTATCCGCTGACCTGATCAGCTTTGTAAGCCACCCAGAGTTCCTTTGGGAAGATGGCCGGGGTATAAGTTTAATAAATAAATAAATAAATAAATAAATAAATAAATAAATAAATAAATAAATAAGTTTTCAAATAAACTTCCTGTTCTCAAGATGGCTGCATCAAGTAAGAGGCCTCTTGCCAGTAGGACAAACCCTTTCCATTTCCAAAACAAAAAAATAGTGTTTTGTTTCATTTTGTGAGGACATGCTGTCTGCAATTTTGTTTCATTTTGAAATGTTTTATAACCTTACAAAATGACAAAACAGCATGTTGTTTTTCACTGCTAATCCAAGCAGCTTCGTAAATCTGAGGAGTGAGGAAGATTAGTGGCAAGTCCTCCATTTTATAGTCCACCTTGATTACACATCATCCTGGACTGAATAGGCTCATAAGTTGGACAATGGTCTGCAGAGTCTCATTAGGTCAACAATAGCCTGGATAGGTTCATAGGTCAACCATGGTATATGGATAGGCTTGTTAGGGTGTGTGAAAGTCCCAGCTTTGCAACCTTTCCCAACACCCATTAAGTATGGGTGTTAGATATGACCTTGCTGCTGGAGGTGTGTATTGCTGGGGATTTTTCTGGGGATTGATGAAAGGGCCACTTGAAAAGTAGCAGACAGATTGTGTCTGAGTCCCCCAGCAGAGGGGTTATTAATACACACATAAATGGCTTCCCTGACCTCTCTCTCAAACCACCTATCTTCTCTGTCTAATATGTATACATTAGACCTGGGTGTTTTGTTTTGGAAGGGGTCCAGTTCTGAAATGAAACACAGCAGCACAGCTGATGTCTGGTTCTGGGACCCACCTTACAGAATGAGATCAACCAGTCTCTTACCTTGTTTTGAGTTGCATGGGACTAAACTCCAACAAGGAAGCAGCCTCTGGCACGTCATCTTTCACTTTCTGGTCAGTCAGACAGGGAGGGATGGTGTATGTCCCTGCACAGCTCTTGATTGGCCAGCACCAGGGAGAGTAAAAGATGATGCCAGAGGCTGCTTCATTGTTGGAATTTAGTCCTGGACCCCTTCTGAAATGAAACACCCCTGTCTCGTGTACATCCTCATCTTTGAATGAGTGCCCTTTGTCCTTCAAATGGAGAATCTTCACAGACATTCCTTATCATCAAACATTTGACTTCACTTTCTGACATGAGTATTGATTGATCCATGACTGACAAGGCCAGGTTAATTGTTCCTTCACCTAACCAAGGAAATTTTATATAATGATTGTCCTTTCAACTCAGACCCTAGTCTCACGAGGGAAATGATCTCTATTTATCTTCCAATTAGATTGTTTCTTTTCCTCCCAGTCGCATGACACACTGTCAAGATTTTTCCAGTCAGTGGTATAATTGCAGTTTGTTTTCCTCCTTCTGGGAGGGTTGTGTTATGTGCCTCTGTCGTATCAGTGTGTTCTTTACCAGAAATGTGTGTGTGCACAACATGCCACACTTCTTTTCAAAATCAAACCCAGGAAGGCAGCCACTATTAATGTGATGTGCATATTATTTGGTGTGTATACACCAATATATTGGTAAAAATATGTCACAGAGAAATTTGAGCCATATCTGTAGAGCTGGCATTTCAACATGCCACTTTTTGCCAGTCATAGTGAGGAGACAGTCATTGGGGGGTGGCGGAGTTGAAGTGGGGAAAGGAAATGGCAGATTAAACTGAAAGGCAGAAGAGATGGTGGGGGAAGGAGATGCACCCATGTGATTCTGCAGGAACACTCAGCGCTAGAGAGGACATATTCCCAAACAGAATTGCTCCTTCTACCAAAGAAAAAATAAACTGGTATCATGGTTTGGCAGCCATAACAATTCAAATAGAAGAAAATAAACTGATACTATTAAGTATTCCTGGGACATTTGCCCCAGTATCTATCTATCTATCTATCTATCTATCTATCTATCTATCTATCTATCTATCTATCTATCTATCTATCTATCTATCTATCTATCTATCTATCTATCTATCTATCTATCTATCTATCTCACATGACCACAAAGCGCATTAACAGAGGTAGGGAAAGATTAGTGACAACTGGCGAGTCCTCCATTTTGTAGTTCACCTTGATTCCACATCAACCTGGACTGAATAGGCTCATAAATTGGACAATGGTCTGCAGAGTCTCATTAGGTCAACAATAGCCTGAATAGGTTCATAGGTCGACCATGATATGAATAGGCTTGTTAGGGTGTGTGAAAGTCCCAGCTTTGCCACCTTTCCCAACACCCATTAAGTATGGGTGTTAGCTATGGCCTTGCTGTTGGAGGTGTGAAATGCTGGGGAGTTTTCTGGGGATTGATGAAAGGGCCACTTGATAAGTAGCAGACAGATTGTGTCTGAGTCCCCCAGCAGAGGGATTTTCAATACATACATGAATGGCTTCCCTGACCTCTTTCTCACACCACCTATCTTCTCTCTCTAATATGTATACATTAGATGTGGGTGTTTTGTTTTGGAAGGGGTCCAGTTCTGAAATTAAACACTAGAGAACATTTCCCTCATGTGACCAGGGCCTAATTCCTTGAGAAATTGATGCTGTCTCCTTTTGGGTCCAAAATGTTTCTGTCACTGCTTGGTGTTTATGTTTCAGTATTAGAGATGGGCACGACTTAGCGAAATTTTTGTTTCTGTTTCCGGTTTTTATTTTTGTTACGCAACGAAACGAAAAATGAAAATTGGCTCCAAAATGGAACGAAAACGGAAATGAAACGACTAATTTTGAGCCAATTTTCGTTTTTCGTTACGGCAAAAGCATTTAATGGCACTAAATGGGGAAAAACGAAAAAAATTGTTTTCGTTATGAAACGAAATGAAAATGAAAAATTTTGAAAATTAGCTCACGAAAACGGAAACGAGCCGAAACGGACCCCTAAACGAAAAATGAAAAACGAAAAACCATTTTTCCTGAGTTGTGCACATCTCTATTCAGTATATGGGTGTGAGTGGATGTTCTTTGCTCTGGGGGAGGTCTGAATTTCTTATGCTAGGATGTATAGCTGTCCAATAAGGCATCATCATGTGGGGAAATGGCTGAATCCAAGATATACATCTAATAAAAAAGACAGTGAGCAAAACAGATAAAATCCAGTGTGGGATTGAAAAACACTGAAATCCAATAGGAATGAAATGAATGAGACCCAAGTGATGTTGGAGAACCGAAATGTTGCAGATAATGATACAAAAGTGCTACAGAAAAATGCAGGTCACAATTCTACCTACAGTTTCAATAGAATGGGTTGGACTGTGCAATATTACGGGCATTAGTCTCAGCCTGAATTTCCTCTCTTGAAAAAAAATCAATATGCGGTACTAGCTAACACTGCAAAAAGCACACACACACTCTCATTAAAAAAAGACACTTCATAAATGCTCCTCATAAGGCTCATAGACAAATTGTCTCATTTGCTGCTTGCGTTCATTTACTTCTCTTTAATTTACTCACCAGAGTTTCTTCTTATTTCTCAGCAAAATTAATAGTAGCTGGAGTTCGGTAATTTTGTGCCCTTGGTAGTTATTTCTGTACTCTAGGCACTGGCTTTCTTCAGAGTTTAGAAAGTGAATGGTTTGGGCCTGCTAGCAGTATTCCCTTCCGTAGGTTCTCCGGTTTCCTTAAGTGAAAGGTCAGGGTTTCCCCTGTTTCATTTACCTAGGCCACCTTTTTCTGAATGACTTTGCTTTCGCAAAGCTATCAGATCCAAACAGAGGCCTGAGATGAAAGCCTGTGCTTAACTCAGTTTTCCAACTCTGCTTTCACCCACCCACTCCCAAAAATACTCTGAATGGGTAAAGTCATCTGAGCTGATTCACCCTCTCGATATGCATCTATTGACAACTTAAGCAAGCAGAAATGCAGACAAACCTTCTTGATAACCACCCCACTTTCAACTGGCCACTGCTGGAAATCCTGTATTATGTCTGAAATACACTTATCCACAGTGCTTTGAGTTCTAGAGTCCTGTTAAGTTAGAACAGAATGCAGTGCTCTGAGTACATATAGAGGAGAACACATAGTCCACCCCTCCCCAGGTCCTTATTGTATTCCTTGTTTTAACACTGAATCTGAAGGAAAGAGGCTCCTGCAATCCCATAGATTACCCACATGGGTGAGAACCCAGAATTTCCAGTTATCTTCCTTGCATAGAAACCCTATTCAATGCCAAGTCTCAATCAGGAAATGTCTCCTCTTGAAAGGCAGCACTGAATACATAGAGAAAATACTGGCAGGCAGGTTGGATCTAGGTCTTCGTCCTCTCTAAGAGTATTATTTAGAATGCCAGAGTCTCTCATGCTTGAAAGGGGCTTGGCTCAAAATCTAGAATTAAGCAGTTCTGTTGCGTTTTCACTGCCTCTTTTCAAAAAATCTGTTAGCATTGTTGCCCTATTCCATATCTCTGTTGGGTTCAAACATTTCCCCTAACTTATTTTATTTTTTATTTATAGTATTTTTACCACGCCTTTCTCCTTGGAAAAGGACCCAAGGCGGCTTACAGGAATGAGGGATAATATATATACCAGTACAATTAAGACATATTCAAGTTTGAGAACAGGGAATTGAGGGACATCTTACAACATTAAAAGAGAACATTAAACCACAAGAGAACACAAGCAGTTAAAGAGAGAGCAAAAATTCCATGTAATTATACATGGTAGTAGACCATCCAAAAGTTATGGAGGGATAGAGACTAACATTGAAAACATAGTATCAATGCAATCACACAGAGGATATATAAACACAAAGTTATAGTTATAAAGACAAAGTCTATGTAATTATGTATGGTAGATTCATATAAAAACACATAATAGGTAGCCCATCATTCAAGGAAAGCTTTCTGAGAAGAAAGGTATTTGCCTATTTCTGGAAAGACAGCAGAGATGGGGCAGTCCCGGCCTCTAATGGGAGGGAGTTCCAGAGTCTGGGTGTAGCAGCCGAGAAGACCCATGAGACGTACCTGTGAGGGCGGCCTCTCCTGATGACTTTAACAACCCAAGCCAGTTCATACTGTGAGATTTGATCTTTGAGGTAGCTAGGACCCAGGTCATACAGTGCTTTGTAGGTCAAGGTCAGCACTTTGAATTGTGCTCAATAGCTAATTGGTAGCCAGTGGAGGTGCTTTAATAGGGGTGTAATGTGATCTCTGTATCCTGCCCCAGTCAACAATCTCCTTTAAGCACGCTGGAATCCTGCCCTGTTCTAAAGAGGCATTCTTCCTGCATAGAAATTTATTGCCATGTCTTTTGCTCCATGTCTACTCTGAGGTGCACATTTTTCCCATTGACTAAAGGACATGTGTGCATTTTTTAAGGATATAGATTTTTCTTCACACATAATTTTAAAATATGCATAGTATTGAGTACTTTGTGCCTTAGCCAAAGCAATGCACAAACCATGGTAATACACATATTTCCAAGGCAAAATTAGTTTTGTCCTGTTACACATATTGGAAAGCACAGGCCTGCTATGTCCCAGCTATTGATAACACCAGAGTCAGGGTTTGTCATGTGGCGGATAAGGAGCTGCTCCTGGGCCAATAACAGTGTCACTGCCTGGCCAGTGTCATGGAGGCTTCCATGTCACTTTGGCATTGGCTAGTTGCAATGCTGTTTTTGTGGGGGTGGTCTATGGCAGATAAACTCAGTCATGCTAAAAGTTAAAGCATTTACTAGGCAGTTTACAGTTTAGTTATGCAGGCTATACCTTGCTCCCCTGCCAGGTACTCAATTTATTGAACTTGAAAGGATGGAAGGCTGAGTCAACCCTGAGCTAGCTTACTTGAACATGGCCTCAAATCCACATCGTGAGCAGAGCCGTGACTGCAATACTGCAGAGGTTCCTTTATTAACAACTACCTGACTGGTTACATAACTTGCTGACCTAACACTTCACTTCCTACTGCCTTCTTCAGATTTCATAACTAGCACACATAAGAGAACCCTGTCTGGAAAAATAGCAGGGAAAAGAATATTCACCTCCCACCAAGCAAAAACCTCTAAAAGGCACCATAGGAGGATCTGATATATCCAACATTTTTGGGAGGGGGGCAGGATACTTCAAGTGGCCTCTTCTCTCTACATGCCAAGTGGGCAAAGCTGCCCTATCCCTGGAGCTGTCAATAGTGGCAAAAAGCCTCTCAACGCTGGCCAGCATGCCATCTGGGGACTATCACTCCGCATCTTGATTTAATATGAGGATTTGCATTACAGAAGGTTATGTGAAACATGTGGTTTCATGTCTGATTTGGATAGTCCACAGTTAAAATACAATAACAAAGTGATGCCTTGAATTACGAATGCCTTGAACTGCAAAAAAAAAAATTGACTTACGAAGGTCTGGCTCCGGCATAAAATTGAGGCCACGGAGCTTCTTTGCCCCACCCAGTGAAGTAACACAAGACAGGGAAGTCTCACGTTAGATGGGAGGGGGAGGCAGAACAGATAAAGGGCTCCCACCTGGCTCCCCCTCACTTCGCCACTGGAGATTGTTCCTCCATCCACCACAGAGATTGCAGGTACTAGTGTGAGTTCATCTGGTTGCCAGTTTGAGGCCGGATAGGAAATGTTGACCCACCCCTGTGATTGGCCGTCGGGGATGGGGATGTTTCGCCTATCCCACACTGGTACCAGGCAGTTGGGCTCATAGGGAGCCCTGCTTGGGCCACAGGGGCAGAAGTGCGGATTAAGGTAAGGCACTTGGTGAGAGAAATTCTGTGATCCTCTGGGGCCCATCCAACCTCCAGATGCTGTGGATCAGGAGATTACAGCATTGGGGGAAGGATGCACTTGGAGGCCATAAGCCACAAATGGCGGGGCTGGTGGTCCCGGGGAGGGGTAATGGAATGTTCTGATCTGGCTTGGCCCGTCCCCATGACAGGGCAGGCAGGGGGAAGCTATTTGCCTCCAAAGTGCCAGCTGGAGGGATCCCAGGAGACCCCGAGGTTCCAGCTTGAATCCGCACTCATGCAGCCCCCTGTTGAAGTTATCATAGTTCGACTTGTTGTTAATAAAGTGTGGCCCAGGCCTTAAACCCAACACTGTTGTCTCACATGCTTATTTCACTGTGGGAGGGCAAGGGAAATCTGCCAGGCTGTGGGCAACTGCTCTGTCTCAGACCATAGGTGGCCAGACAGAAAAGGAATGAGACTGCCGCCCTTCAGATAGGGATGGGTTTTAGTACTTCAGTCTATTTCAAATGCTTAAAAAGTAATAGTTAACAATACCATTGCCTTAAAAAAAACTGGTGTTTCAGCTCTTTATTGCCATGATTTGGAGGCAAATGGGTGACTTGTCCACAAGCTGTAAGTGAAACTCATAATGTCCACTGGGATGATGCTTTAGAACACTTCCAGTGAGAGGAAAATCATACAAGTAATAGGGTACCATCAGAGGCTTGTTGAGGAGGCTTGTTGAGGAGGCTTGTTATTACTTGTTTTGATCATTTACCAATCCTTAGTTTAAATTATGGTGTCTGAATATTTTCTGAATTGACTATCTTCTGATGGACTTCTGGTTTATCTATATGACTCTGCATAAAGCACACTTTGATTCTAAGGCAGTCTATCCAAACAGTCTGCCCCCCACCCCACCCCAGATCAGAACTACATGGTGTAATAGGAACCACAGGAAGTGTAAAACAAATGGTTATCTGTATATCCCTGGATTATATGCCTCCCAGTGAGAATATTTTAGAAGGATATATGCAGAGATCACTGGATCATTGAACTACATTATGGAAATTACATGTGGAGAAACATTTAGGCAAATAGCTTTGCAGTTGCCCAGAGTGGCCATATGGCCAGAGGAGCAGGGTAATAAATAAATAAATAAATAAATAAATAAATAAATAAATAAATAAATAAATAAATTTGCTATGTAAAAACACAGAGGTCCACAGAACAAGTGTAACTTATAAAGTGATTTCTATTCTTTTTTTTCCCCAAGCACAGTTTCTGCTTCTCATGGTATAAACTCATTGAGGCATCATATGTAGATCAGAAGGCCTATACTTAGCAGAACTGGTGCAATTCTGGCCTAGTGCTGCAGTATATACAGGTTCGTTTTGCCATGCTGCAGACATTTTTCTTCTACAGCAAAATTCTGTACCAAAATAGATGCCATTGTTACATATTTCAAGCATGACTTTAATTCGGAGACATGAAACAAAAACAGGGGGAAGAGGAAAGAAAAAGAATGGTGAACTTAGTTAAGTGTAATCCTTCCAAAAGCAGTGCTTACCGGGAGTTAATCACGAGTTGATTATTTAATAATGACCTTAAGAAAGGGGGAAAGGTTAATGTGCCAACAAATCAAGACATGCACTGCTGCTTCAGTAATGAGGGATTTTAACTCATCTCTGCTATTTTAAATCTGTAATTGATTTATCATTCCTATTCATACCATGCCTTTCTTTGATGCTGGCAAAAACATTGAGTATTTCCAAGTGGATACTGGTGTAGTTTCCATCCCCAAGCCTCTGAATAAATGCTGTTTATGTAATTATTTTAAGCCACTATTCAGGATTCCACAAGAGCCTAGTCAAAGCCTACATATAATATGAGGATGTCATGAATAAAAACAGGCCCAGATTTGACAGGGAAAATGCATTCTAACATGAGATGAGATTTCCCCAAAGGAGAGAAGGACCCACCCACCCACCCCCTTCTAATGCATTCTCTATAAGCCATGGATCTTTACAAAACTGAGTACCAAGTAATTCAACAAAGCCAATCTATGGTATGCCAAAATACCAATCCTTGCCTTAACCTCTTCATGCTTGGATTACTGCTGCAGAATACTACAAACTGATTTTTTCAAGAAATGCCATAAATCCGCATTAGGGACAAGCCAATAAATGTACTGTATGTCAGAAAACAATATTAAAAATATAAGTTATTTATTTGCCATTTTTGTGTTACTTTTTGTCATCAAACAGGTCCTCCAAGTAGCATGCAGTTCACAGACCAAAAATATGTGCTATTAAAGAGGTTTTGAAATTCACATGTGCCATTGAAGTCATTCACATTAAGGTTGCGTTGCAAGAATATTTCCAAAAACAAAACCCAGGAAAGAAATAGTTTAAGGAAAATGAAACAAACCTGACCTTCACGTCCATTCTTGTCCGGGGAGGAAGTTCATTGTGTGTTGATGTTGGTCACGGTCACGTGGTCTTCTTCCAGTTCTGTCCCTGTTCCCGTGTACGCACGGGCATGATTGATGATGATACTGGCATGACTGTTAACGCACGTCCTTGTTCCATGATGAGATGTGAAATTCCATGCTTTCGTTCTCCATTTTTTTTTTTTGGCCCGACCTTCCATTTTTCGATGTTTTGATTCTCCGAAGCCTTGCCTTCAATGCGTCACGGAGCAAAATTCGATGCATTTGTCTTTTAAAAGCTATTCACTGCATTGCTAACTCCATAGGGAATTTACTGGCAAATGTCACTTTGCACTCCTGCCACTAGATGGGTTCTGCTCCTATCACCACTCATTCCGTGATGAGCGTGACTTCATGGGCTCTCATCTTGGAACGAGAAGCATGACGAGCAGATTCCCGAGGTTAGGGAGGGGAATCTCTCATTCTGCTTAAATTGCAGTTCAGGGGGTGTGGTCAGGACGAACTCCCCTCATCCCGCAATGGACGTGTGGTTAGATTACTTCGTACCGGTCCCAAGCGGGACCACGAACAGCGAAGAGATGTACATGACGTATCAGCTCTACTGAGCCTGTAAACCAACATCAATTGATTGCAATGAATTAAATGTCCTGTAGTCCAATGAAGTACTTGTCACCCTGATTATGAGTTCTGCTGGGGAGCCAAGTGGAGCAACGAAAGCCTGTTAGGTTTCCTGGGCTTGTCTGTTGCCCTTCATACCATAGTGCCCAATTGTATATATGTCACCCGAGGCAGGGACTCCACTTGTTTTGGCAAAGCCAGATCTTAAAGATTGTGCTGTGGGATTCTTATTCCACTTCATGGCCATTGATTTTAGGGATGCTTCACGGAATGCTTCATCCTGCCTACCCTACCTTATCCCACCCATCCCATTGTTTTCTAGGTTTGGGTTAAGTACGATCAATATTGGAAGGATGTACCGTTTTCCCTCTTATTCCCACTTACAAGTTCCAAGAAAGCTTTAGAAGTTTTAAGGAGGTCTCTGGCAGCAATTCTGCGGCGGACTAGGAAAGCAAATCAATGTTTCCTCTATTAAAGAAATGTGCAGCATCTGAGTGAAAGTGTGTGCCCAATCTTGCCTGTGATTCAATTTATTCAAAAGAATGAGGTGCACAGCTGGATCTGCCACTTGTCACCAAGATGATGCTGGCATTGTCAGCCAGGAGGATTTTAATCAGCTTTGTCCGATACACAGTGGCACCCTGATCCAAGGAGGACAGAGCTTGCCACGGGTATTTGTGCTGCAGCTACATCATGACCAGACTGCTGTAATATGTTATATGCAAGATGTCTTTGAAAATCCTGCAAGCAGTTTGAAATCTTCACACTTTAGCACCATGGAGCTTCAGTTGGTACAGAATGTATTATGTACCATGGGGCTTGCCAATGTGTTTCTCAGCTCTGTCCCAAAGGCAAATTGTTGCCAGTAAAAGTGCATGCATCTGAAGAAGCAGGGTAGAATCCACAGAATTTATTTTTGCCAAATGGACTTTATTAGTCTTTAGGATGCCACAAACCCATTGCAATCATGCAATCATGACACTTGGCCACTACTTGATTATTAGCATAGAATATTTTATCATGTGCATATGGACACTTCTCTCTTGAATTGTACAGGTTTGAGCAGCCCAGGTTATACATGGATGTTTCAATCAATCAATCAATCAATCAATCAATCAATCAATCAATCAATCA
>JAHTLZ010003806.1:0-13618 GCA_023846285.1 Phrynocephalus versicolor
TCAATCAATCAATCAATCAATCAATCAATCAATCAATCAATCAATCAATCAATCAATCACTATTCAGTTAATATGTACAGTTGTCTCCAGAAGGTGTCCAGAGTAAGGTGGACCTTAGACTTAACAAGGTCCCTGTTAAGGGCAGCGTGGTGGCCCTTGGTCTGATAGAGGCACAGTTAGACATTGGTAAATTTGCTAGACCTTGGCCTGAAAAACAAGTTCTGGACTAAATCTAGTGAAACTAGAAGCACCAGCAAGGTTATACATCAGAGCTAGTACTCATTTAGAGCAAAGAAGTCTAAATTACCTGTCTTCAAAATGTTTTTTCACCAAGTTCATATGATGAATAATTAGAGATGCACACTATCTTCAGATAAATATTGAAAAGCAAACTGCACTAAGGGTATTTGTGTCTATTTTGAGATGACCACAGGGCAGAGCTATGAGCCTCAGAAGCAGAGGTGCATAGTGGCACACACAGAGATCCCTTGTGTCATGTCCAGCATTCATGGGTCACAACAGAGATAGGAAAAAGAAAAAAATCAGAAAGACAATAAGAATATCCTCCTTTCCCCTAGAAATATATCTTCCTTCCCCTTCCTACTACAAAGTAATCATCAGATTATCAAATATGGTAACCTCGTCTCACCACCACTAAGTTCATACCCAGTAAAAAGGGGGGTCGAGGAACAACAGAATGGCTGCTCCATTGGGATGGAGTTCCCAGGCAGGGCTTCCTTGCTCACCCAGCTGGATTTCAACATGAAAATTGTACCACAATGGGGCCGGCTTGCTGGGGTAAGGCAGCCTATATAAGAGCTGTGCCTCCTGTAGCCGACCTCCTTTTTGCCAAGGCAATTGCTCCCGCCTTCCCACTCTATTTACAGACAGAATGAAATTAGCAGGTTGCATAAGGACCAGATGGGAATTTTTGGCTGTCACTCAGATTGGCCCAGAGCGGCAGTGAATCTTCATCCATCCCATTCTCTCTTGAAGCGTGGTGGGATTATACATTATGATAGTTCATGGTCACAGTTCGGTGGGTAATGCAAAAGGTATTGGGGTTCAAGTATGCCCCTTGATAAGGTGCCCATAAGGTGGTAGGTAGCCCTCATATAAAATTAAACATGAACGGTAGGAATATTGAGTTGAAAGATAAATGGATTTAAAACAAAGTCATGTGAGGTGAAACTGAGGGCTGTTCTGGGCTAAGTAGATTTCTAGAAGTTAGTAGAATGCTGAACGGGTGGACAGGATCCTTCTTACAGGAATCTCACTGAATTCATGGAGGCAGGAAATCAACATTTATTCCTTACCATTACATCTGTGAAGCTTCTCAGTCATCCAGATGAGTTTATCTGGAAGTTGAATCATGGCAACTGGACTTCATTTCTTGAGAGATTGAAACATTTCGCGGCTCATCCAAACTGCTTCATCAGTCTGAGTAAAGCTAGTTGCGACTCCTCCATTTTATAATTCACTTTGACCCCATATCACCCTGGTCTGAAATAGGCTCATAAGATGAACAATGTCCTGAATAGGCTTGTTAGGTGGACAATAGTCACAAGAGGCCATTAGGTGAACAATGGCCTAAGGTGCTGGAACCCATATCGTATGGGTCATTAGCTATATGGCCTTGGTGATGGAGGCGTGAAGTATTTTTGATTTATCTGCATAATGTTGAAATCACTGCCTGATAAGTAGCAGATAGACTGTGTCTGATTTCCCCACCTCTGTTGAGGGAGGGTTTTTCAATACTCACATGAATGGCTTCCCTGACTCCTCTCTCAAACCACCTATCTTCTCTGTCTAATATGTGCACATCCTCATCTTTGAATGAGTGCCCTTTGTCCTTCAAGTGGAGGTGTACTGCTGATTCTGGTCCTGAGCTGTTACCCCCTCCTATGTTGGGCCCTCCTTCTGTTTAATGGCTGTTTAGTTTCTCCAGTGTAGAGGTCTGCACACTCCTCACTGCATTGGGCCACATATACTATATTGCTCCTTTTTGTGTTTTGGTGTTGGGTCCACACATCCTACTGGTTCAGGTATGCAGATGATACATACAGACAATAGGAAATGAACAAATATCAGCACTGGCCCTGACAAAGGTTTAGGCCAGAGAGTATCCAAATACATAGTGATTCAGGCTCCAAACTGTGTACCCCCTATTTCAATTGGGAGTGGTGGGAAATGTATTTTTTTATGAATTTTTATTAGAGGCTCATACTTGTCATATGAGTTTGTACTATTTCATGAGTTCTGTATGCAGCTGTGGATCCAGAGGTGGCAGTTCAATTCCATACTGTGTGTCCAGGAGAAATGCCAGCCTTTGTAGCCCTGGACAAGCTCCACTGTCCCAGAGCAACCCTAGAGGGGGAAAAGCAAAGTGTTCTTCTTATATACCACCCCAGAGAACTTAACAAACTCTCTGGCAGTTTACAAGTAATTATGAAGGCTACACATTTCTCCCCCCCCCCAAATACACAAAGCAAGCTGGGTACTCATTTTACTGACCTCAGAAAGATGGAAGGCTGAGTGAACCTGCTACCTGGAATAGAACCCTATTAGAGCAGTTCAGCCACTGCTCTAGAAGAAGGGAATGGTAAACCACTCCTGAGTATTCTATACCCAGAAACTCCTGGAAAAAGTTGCCATAAGTCAGAATTGACTTGACTTAATTTTGCATGCTAAGAGGTGGATCTGAGTATATGCATGCACCATAGACATATTATACAATGTAACCTTTTGCATGCATGCTTCCATTTCCCACCCCACCCCATCCCACTTTAAATAAGTGGCAATACATTGAGGGATATTACATTATATTGTGGTTGCAGGCACCTGCATAAATTTGCATGCAACATTGAGTTTAGTATTATCACTCTATATAGGGACCAGTCCATCACTGCCAAAGATGCTGTTATCTTTTATCACTCGGTTGTTTCTCACTCTGAAATGCAGGTGTCCCTCTAGAAACTCAGGGCCGACAAATTTGTACGTATCCAGTTAGCGAGACAGGAGAGCTGCCAGGTTTCGTTTTCATTTTTGAGTAAGCTTCAGCTTTACTGAATTCATCAAGGAATGATTTAAAAGTGTTTACTGATCATGTTGTGCCTCACAGACAGAGGCACTCCTGCCTGCCCTGCAAACAGCTCTCTCTGGCTTCTTGTTCTGGATTGTTATTCCATTTCTTCTCTTGGAAGCCACAGCTCATCCTACTTAACTGCCATTAAAGCATGGCTTGAGTTCTTCTCCTAAGTACAGTGAGTGGATAAAAGCATGACGACTCCTTATTCAAAGGTGGCAAAGAGCCTCTCACAACAGTTCAGCTGGCACTCATTCAATTGTATATGGTGGTTTGTTTGTTTTTTGCATTGATCATAGCAAAAGGAAGCTAAATAGGGTGATCACACTTTGTGATGTGGAATTGTTCATCTCCATGGGAATCTTAGTAAAAGGCAACGATTTATATGACGTGAAAAGAAAACAAAGTATATTGTGGAGTTGTGCAGTGTCTTAGTTGACGCCCTATTGAGATTGTGACTACATATGGGGACCAGTCCCAGTTTTGTTCATTTGTCATCCCTCGAGGCTGCTATTGAAATATCATTTCCCCCCAATCAAGGTTCACCCAAGTGTATTTCTGCTCAATCTCTTAAAATAGCTATGGATTTTCTCATTTAATCAAATATACAGCCCAAGCCTGTTGTTACTACAGAATTATGACACAGCATACTATATCCGCTTAGATAGATACCAAAAGAAGAAAAGAAAGAGTGAGAATATCATTGATTTGTTTTGTGTCCAAAGCCTCTAGTGATAAGTATGATTGGGACTATTGTCAAGAAACAAAAGATCAACCCATTTCAATGACAGCTTTTATGTGGTGCTCTTATTAAACATTAAAAAGATGGAAACCTCAGGAATATGTAATAGCAGATTCAAACAAGCCCATTAAACACATTGAAATAATTAATGTTTTAAAAATCTATCATCTTTTAGTTCCTTTATGCTCTTGACCTATCTTTGATAGTCTGTTTATTTTGTTATTTTTCTTCTTATATTTGTTTTGACTGCTTTCATCTCACTGATTTCTCGAGGGAAAATCAGTGCAGTTCACATGGGTGGTTTAGAAATGTAAAATAATAAATAAATGTAAAAATAATAAATAAATAAATAAATAAATAAATAAATAAATAAATAAATATGTGCAGACTATGGCTGTACAAGAGAAAGGAATGGGAGAAAATCTATATTATTTCCAGAACAGTGGCATGCAATGGTGTGATAGGATTAATGATGCTCCTGATGATTCTATAATGCTGTTTAACACATTCTTACACAGAAGTAAATCCTGTTAGTTCAACACGATTTGCTTCTCTTTTAAAAGTACTACTTTTGTACTCATGCATGAGGGGAACGGTTCATTCTATTGGGGAAGCACAATGACTGGGATTACAGAAGCTGTTCGGTCATCTTCTCCCATCTCTATGCAAGTACAACTAGAACGGTGTGGGAGTGATATGTATCCCTCTGCTGCAAGATGAAGGATGAGAATTAAAATTATAACCTGTGCTCTTAACCACTGGGTGCAAGAAGAGAGGCTGACCCAATTGAGGTAACAACTCATTTCTGCATGGGTAGACTAGAAAATGTTACTTTGTAAGCAAAGCTTCTGATGTTTTCGCAGATGTAGTAAAGATAGTTGAATATGACTTAGAGGTTTAGTGAATTTTGTCCATCAAATCAAGATGACAGTGATTGTTCCTGAAACCTGTGCATGTTTTCCCCCCTAATTCAACATCTAAATAATGAATTCTGAGGTGATTTTAAAGAAACCCATCAGGAAAAAACTGCCCCCATTAACAAGAATGAGTTGATGCATGGCCATTTAATGATTTTACTGTGGACATGCCCAAACTGCAATTTAAATTAAACATGGCTATTTCTCATGTTTGAACTGCTCAGAGGCAGTTTATGCACACTTGTGTTCACGTGGGAAGTAGAAAAATCCAGTGTACCTTGGGTGTGTTTTTAAATCAGACCATCAACTTCCCACTGCTTTGTTTAACAAATTGCATTAACCTTATGTACCCTTAAATGATGCATTTGGTTCCCTTTTAAATTGTGCATCCTATTCCAATTGTTTTCCATTTGTTGCATATTTTTAATGCTACACTGGAAGCATGGTTGCATACAACTGAGTACAGTTGTGAATGGCTTCTATATGTGAAATTGCAGCTGTCGATTTTAAAACACATAGAAAATGGAGCTGGTGAGGGGTTATGTCCATACATTTGTGCATTTTAAAGGAGAGTGGGGGCTATTTATAAATCATTGTTACATTAACCTTTTCATTTTGCCTCCAGAGAGTCAGTCATTAGCAAGCCAAAGACAGAAAACCTCCAATGGATAAAGGAAGTGGTCCATCCTGGAGAAAGGAAACAATCGTTTTTGCAGTTTTGCGGTGTTTATGGAATGACAGTGATTACTGCATTTGCTCCAAACAAAGGGCACAAGGCCATGTTTATTGTAAGAAAATACATTTGAAAGCTCCATGCTATCATAAAGGTGTTTTTGTGGCAGGATACTCACATCCTCACCAAGACCATTAGCAGACCGATGCAGGACAAGAATGTGACTCTTGCAGTCTTGTGCTTTTGGCAAGAATCCATGAGTTAAATCAGTCTTTTCTATACCATGTTTGGAGGTCACCACAAGGGTTATCAATTGAGAAAGCTGATTGAAAGCTGATGGCAGGAGCAGAGACGCTAGTCTAATGATAAGTGGCCTCTTTAGATGACCATATTTCATACTTGCAAACCAATTGCAGAGATGTGTATAGGTACAGCTATGAGGCATCCTTGCAGCTTTTTCAGGGGCCCTCTTGATGGCTAAATCCATGCTTGTTCAAATAGAGAGGTTCATTCTTGGATATAAGCATATTTGCCTCCAGAGGGCTGAGTGTTCCTTCTGTTACACAGATCTAAGGCTGACCAGAAGTCCCTGAGGTCGTTGTTCTTTGCTAGGCTGATGTAACAAAGCAGGAGGTCTGCCAAAATGGAAAAGTACATGGCATTCTTCAGGATGGGAGAAGAGTCTTTGTTTAGGTATTTGGATGAAATCTTCCTGACAGATATACAGTGGTACCTTGTATAAAGGAACTAATTCATTCCAAATGAAAATTATGTTAAGCAAATTTTACTTTAAACAAATTTCCCATAGGAATGCATTGAAAACAGAGTGATTCCTAATCACAACCATTTTATGTTGTAGAGATTCACCCCATAGATGATTCTGTTAAGCAAATTTCATCTATCTCCGGATTTTTGTATGTTGTACAGTTTTTATGTTATACAACCCGTTTGTTATACAAGGGTCCACTGTACAAGTGATTTCAATAGCTTTCGATATGGTGAGTCTACATGGCATCTGCTTTGGAATACATTTCTTTTGGGTTAAAGCAGGCATGTCCAAACTTCAGCCCTCCAGCTGTTTTGGACCACAACTCCCACAGCCCTTTGCAATTGGAAATACGGGCTTTGAATTCTGGGAATTGTGGTCCAAAACATCAGGAAGGCCGGTTTGGACATGCCTGGGTTAAAGAGATCTCTATGGCCACAGTTCAAGGGGATGGCAACTCAGTAACTTGGCTTTTGGCATGAAAGAGTTCCATTTGGTCTCTGCTGGTGTGAATCCAGATTTACATTTTTCTAGGGATAGTACCAGAAGTTGTTACATGGCCATAGCATTAGGTATTGGGCAGCCTGGGAACTGCTGGGTAGCTCAGTGGGTTCAGGTTTCTGGCTGCGGAACCAGAGGTCAGGACTCCAGTTCCCCACTTGAGAGGGGTTGGGACATGGTGATCCATAGGGTCCCTCCCAGCTCTGCTGGTCAAAGGTTGCTGTTGTTGTGGCATGTTTGGGCAGCAGTGGCTGGCTTCCAGTTTGGGCTTCCGTATTTGGCTGCTGTGGAATGGAGGGGGCATACAAAGCCTGGGGTTGGAAGGTCCTTACTCAAGGCTTATTAACCAGGATGAAAAGTGGGGCATAAACCTTGAGATCTATAGCAGGCTGCAGGAAGTACAGTTTGCTACCTGTGCTTTTAGCGTGGTCAGTCCTGTTGCCCTGCTATGGAGAAGGACAGGAGATTGAGTTGACAGAAATGGCAGGTGAGTGAGCAGAGAGCCAAGGGCTGACTTGTCCGTGGGTTTCAGGGATTCCTTCCTCATCTAGAAATTGTCTAGAGATGATTAGAGTGCTTTAGGAGTCATAGGATGTGTTCGCACAAGGTCACAACATTGTTGTTTCGGGCTTACAGCAGGACCTTCTCAGATGACCTGGTCCCCAAGCAAGGAGCAAAGCCTTATGCCTGCTAACTTGCTGAACTGGGAGTGAGCAGAGGCTAGGTAGAGCTCATTTAGGCAAAGAGGGTCTCAACAGATAGGCATATAGAATTCAGGGACTGGACTTGAAAACACCCTTTGAGCCCATGTGGGCCATGGTCTCATAGGACCTGGGGTGAAAATGGTCTGAATCTGAAATCAATCTGTGCTTACAACAAGGCTTTGGGACTTGAGAATTTAGCTTAGAAGGCCAAAAACTCAGTTGAGGAGAAACTGAATGTTGCCATAATTTCTGCACAATGAGAGGCCCCACTGCAGGTTTTCAAATGATCCCATTGCTGTATACTCACCTCTATTTGTAACAATATTTAGTGATTTTTAAATCTGTTTTCCTTTTCACATTGCTTTGAGGCACTGGAAAATGAAGGCACCTAATTGGGATTATGCGTATACCAAAAAACCTAAACCTGTGTCTTTTTCTTGTGAATGTGTGCACATGAGACCTCAGGCCCCCTGAAAAAAAGAGAGCATCAACCTTTCCTGAAACTAAAGTGTGCTGCATTGCAGTGAAAATTAATAAATAGTCGCCTAATCTTAAGGTGGTAACACAGAACTGCCAGAAACACTGAAAGGGGGAAATTGAGGTCAGAAGGATTGCAATAAAACAAGCCTGAAGCCAGATCATTTTTCTAAATCTCTGAATTGGTATCCATTTCAAAGTTCTTCATTCTCCCCAATATTTATTGTCCTTGTTCTTGCAAACAGAAACCATACCATTTCCCTTGAACATTAGTTGTGAAAGATTTCATTAAAATGACATAGCAAGTGAAGTTCCTTGGGAAATCTTCCTGATACTTGTATGACTTTGAAATCCATTAAACTGTAGATCTATGGTCCTACTGATAACTTCACTTTCACAAACACTGGTCATATTTGTCCCATGATACAAAGAGACCGGTTATGGCATTTTGAGTTAGCACGGTGGAAAACCAAAGGCATACCTGTAATATTGCAATATATTATTATTTGCTGCAAAATGGTGATAGAGACATACATGCTTCATTTGACTACATTGCAAAGGAAATGGCGATGTTACTTATGAAGGTTTTGCTTTGTTTTGTTCAATACTAGGAATTGTGTGTCATCAAGTCAATTCTGAGTACCCTCCCCTGCCCCGCAGTGCAGTCACTCTACGGCTGCCTTACACCCTGGGCAACACCCGCCACTGCCTTTGCAGCTTCCCTGCATACCTAGTCTATACTGTGTCTCTGCCAGCATCATTTTTTTGTGTTTTTCCTCTGGTTTGGGGCATTGGGGGGACATCCGCACATGGAAATGCTTTAAATCATGCAAAAAGCAGGTAAAAACAAAAAACAAAAAATGAAAAAATGAAACAATTTTTTTCAAAAATATTCACGAACAATGAGAATGAACCGAAATGGACCCACAATGAAAAACGAAAAACCAAAACGTCATTTTTTTTCAATTCATGCCCATCTCTAGTTCTTATCATGATTTCAGCTCAACAAGAGCTGAAGATATCTGGTGAATGGTGATACAGGGACATACGTGAACACACAGAGTCCTTCCGAGGAAGGGTGGTTGTGTATCTTCCTTTGCCATAGAATCACAAAATCATAAAGTTGTATGGGGCCTACAAGGCCATCAAGTCCTACTCCATACTCAAGGCAAGAATACAAATCACAGGGTATCTGTCAAGCTTTATAGAGGACAGTCCTCCATTGAAGAAGTGACCTGTACCACCACCACCACTATTCAGTGAGTTTTCCTGCTTTAGTAGGAAATTACAGGCTTTGATCAATATTGAATCAGCCTTATCTAATTTTTAACTCTCCAGAGGGTGAGAGGTCATTTTGTAAAAAAGGACATGAACTACACACACTGATATAACTCCTGATGAATGGCAGGTAGGGTGTGGCATAGTCTGTTACTTTTTTATGAACTTGAAATGTGAAGTCAGCCCCATGAATGGATATTCCAATAATACTGTTCAGATCATTCCTCTGAAATAAGTGGTTGTTGCCTAGTGAGACATATCAACAAAACTGTAGTACAGTAGTCCCCCGCAACAATGCGGTTCATATGTTAGGGACTCAGTATATCACTTTTTTTTCTTGAGAGAAGCAGGCTTCCAAAGAGAGGTTTTTAACCCCCTCCTGACACCTCAGCAAACAGACCTGAGCTTCTGGCAGCAAGGTTTGCTGAGGTGTCAGGAGGGGGTAAAAACCCTCTCTTTGCAAGTGGAGCCAGCAGAGGCAGCCCTTGCTGAGGTGTCCGCATTTCACTTCCAAAGAGAGGTTTTTAATCTCCTCCTGACTCCTCAGCAAACAGAACTGGGACTGCTCCTGCTGGCTGCATTTGCAAAGAGAGGTTTTTAACCAACCCCTAACACCTCATAAGACTGACCTTGGGCTGCTCAGCTGCTGTTTCCAAAGAGAAGTTTTTAACCCCCTCCTGACAGCTCAGCAAACAGACCTTGAACTCCTGGCAGCAAGGTTTGCTGAGGTGTCAGTGTGTGTGTGTTAAAAACCTCTTTTTGGAAACACAGCTGGCAGGAGCAGCCTAAGGTCAGTTTACTGAGGCATTTGCATTTCACAGATTTTCCTTTATCGTGGGTGGATCAGGCACCAAACTCCTACAATTAACGGGGGAGCACTGTAACTCTGTTTATTTTCTCTATATTCACTTTCAGTAGCCTGCAGAAAATACAAGGCATTGGGAATTTCATTTATTTGATTCACAATCCATATTTATCTCAGTGCGGAGTCTCACACCTAGACATAATCTTGTGGAATATGGTGAATGGTTTTATATTTCCACTTGAATTAAGTGGAATTAAGTTGAATTAAGTTTTTTTGTACTTTGTATTCTTTTTTCTCTTTTACTTGCTAGTCTGTACACTGCCTAGAGTTCCCTCTGGGAAAGTTGGTATGGTTAATAAGTATAAGTATAAATATAAATATAAATATAAATATAAATAATTGAAATAATGTCTTATGATGATATATGCACAATAAATATAAATTAGCAAATTCAACTTAATGCATATCCAGTCATTTTGAGTGTGGGAAGAATGTCGCACCTGTCATTTTGGTGGACAGAGCAGTAGTTGGTGATTGCAACTGGTTCAGAATTGTGCGGCATGGCTGGTTAGTGGTGGTGGTGCCAGGGATCACATCACACCAATTTTGCATAACCTGCATTGGTTACCAGTTGCTTCCCAGTCCCAATTCAAGGTGCTTGTTTTGACATATAAAGCCCTAAACAGCTTAGGACCTAGATACCTGAAGGACCGTCTCCTTCCATATGAACCTACCCAGCAATTAATATCGAGCCAGAGGGCCCTTTTGAAATAACCATCCATCAAGAAGTGGAAGGGATGGCTTGTAGACATAGGGCCTTCTCAGCAGCTGCCCCCAGGCTATGGAATACCCTCCTGAGTGAGATCTGGCTGGCACCATCATTGATGACATTTATGTGCCAGGTAAAAAACATTCCTATTCCAAAAGTTTTTTAATTGACATAATATATGTGGGTTGTAGGAATGATAAGCTTACACATCTGGTCCAGGTGAACAAAATGCTCTCAGCCTGGGCTGAGACTCTTTATTAGGAGTGGTAATAGAGTGGGAGAGGTGGAGAATCATTGACCATAGGACAGAGGGAGACAAAGGATGGGTGGTGGCCTTTGGTCACGTAACCTGAATTCCATGTGTGTGTGTGTGGGGGGGGGAGAGCTTATATAAGGATCACAGGCAGCGGTTTGTCCTGCAAACCCCTCTCACAGGCTTCTTGGCTAACCTGAGCGGAGATACCTACCACGCTGGTTTCCTGAGCATATGAGCGCAGCTATGGAATTCATTTCCTTCCATCCGGGGCCTTCCTGCTCACATAGAGAGGTTTAATGATTCCCAAAGGCCTTGCCCATGCAGGCAGCTGGGATCATGCATCTCCCCAGTGGGGTTTCTCTACAGTGGGTGCTGATGGGAATTTTAGTGCAATGTTTTTATTATTGTTTTAATTATTTATTGAATTTTAATGTTTTATCTGTGATTGTAAGTCACCCAGAGACCTTTTGGTAGTGGGTGGCATATAAGCTGTATAAATAAATAACTAAATAACTAAATAAATAAATAGTCCCCCTATTCCAAAGTTCCACAGGAACCCAGCAAATTCCATCTGTGTCCTCTAGGCACTAAATTTAGGATCAAGCTATTCCCAACCCAGAGTGAAAAGGATGTGAAGTGGTCATTTAATTTAATTTAAAAATAAGAAATGCAAGGCCAAATTACAAATGAAGGATGTCCTTTTAAATTATCAGATTGTAAGAAATGAGGGGAAATTGAGAAATCCCAATTGTGATAATTGCAAATAAAGAATTGAGAGGGAAAGGTAGAAGAATAGCCGGACAAGAAAATAAGTACATTAGGTAGACTATCCTATTCACTTGAAAGACTTAAGAATAAATGTAGGTAGTTCTCTGAACTCACTAAATGTGTCATTTTCACCTGTATGCTGCATGCTGAAATCTCGTTGCCCAGGCTCCCTGTTTGTTCTAACTCTCTACCTTTTAATTCCTTTCCCCTCTTTTCCTTGGATGTCAACCATCAAGCAAGACATTGACATTTATTTTCCTTACATTCACCAATAGATTAACTTTTAATTTTGGTGCCTCCACCTTCTTTACATCTCTCTGTCAGAAAAATGCTTGATAGCTTCTATCCCTGCCGGACAAGAAGAGCCTTCAAAATCGAAGAGTTGCTGCTTTATAAAATCTTCTGAAGCAATGGGAGATGAGCTACATTGTGATGCTTCATAATCATCAGGGATCAGCATAGTCACTGTTGCAAAATGGACCCACCTCCAGTCTGCTTATGTTCGCCAATGCATGCTGAAGCATGCTGGAGCTCCATAAAACATTGAAGGCAAGGCTTCAGAGAATCAAATCATCAAAAATTGAAGGTTGGGTCGAAAGAAAACGGAGAACAAAGGCATGGAATTTCACATCTCATCATAGAACAAGGACGTGCGGAAACAGTCATGCTGGTATCATCAATCACGCCCGTGCGTACACTGGAACAGGGACAGAAGCGCAAGAAGACCACGTGACTGCAACCAACATCAACACGCAAACTTCCTCCCGGGACGAGAGTGGGTGTGAAGTAACCATCTTTGTCTCTATTTTAACGTGTACATCATGCAGACAGATCAGTATACCCTGCCCCTTTAAAGAGACTTTAGAGCAACAAAAGCCTGGTGCAGTAGCAGCCTCTGTGGTGGACAACCAATGCACAGACATACTACCAGCCATTTCATGATGAAAACTAGTAGGGCATTCCTACTCAGTCCCTAAAAGTCACCAATGTATTTCACCAACTACAACTGTCTCATGGGTTGAGCAGGTTTGGCATGGATGCCAAAGGACAAAACATGCTACTGAGGACATACACAAACAACATTTGAAGACAGTTAAGCTACCCTTTTTGACTGGATGAGCAACATGATTCACCACCCAACAAAACCCTTGTTCTCAGTCCCCTGGTCTGAGGGCAGAAAAAAACAAATGCAGCTTTGTGGTGCAGCAAGAAAGACGGGGAGCTAAAATTTCCCTCTCTGCACTAATCTTTTTTCATCCTTTTCCCAGAGCCCTGCACAGGCTAACATACCAGCTTTGGCGGTGGTGTTTTTTGGTTATTTTTTCTGTTGACCAAATAATGCAAGTTCAAATTGGTGCCACTTTCCTTGCTTTTTATACTTTTGTTTTATCTCCAGGGAGCCTTGTGTTATTTTGAACTCTGTTTCATTGTGAGGGCAGAGTTTAGCACTGCAACACTGCCTATTCATAGTTCAGAGTCTCTCAGCTAGAAGCCTTTAAGTAACTGAGTGTGTGTGTTCTGTGACATCATCAGAACTGACTTATAGCAACTCTAATAGGGCTCTCAAGGTGACTGAGATATTTAAAGACCTATTTTTAGAGGCCTTTTCAGTCTGTTGGCTGGGATTGGTCTGCCTCTGCTTTAGCATGTTCCAAGAAAATAGGAAAATGTTTACACTTCAGGAGTGGTTTTACCTCCCCCCTGGTGAGTTTCTATGGCTAAGTCATTATTCAGGTCCTATTCTGCAGAGTCATAGTCCATCACTTTATCCAATTCCATTTAAAGCTAATTAAGCAATTACTTTGGATTCCCAGTGTGATTTATTTATTTATTTATTTATTTATTTATTTATTTATTTATTTATTTATTTACAAGAT
>JAHTLZ010003807.1:0-14194 GCA_023846285.1 Phrynocephalus versicolor
TCAATCAATCAATCAATCAATCAATCAATCAATCAATCAATCAATCAATCAATCAATCACTATTCAGTTAATATGTACAGTTGTCTCCAGAAGGTGTCCAGAGTAAGGTGGACCTTAGACTTAACAAGGTCCCTGTTAAGGGCAGCGTGGTGGCCCTTGGTCTGATAGAGGCACAGTTAGACATTGGTAAATTTGCTAGACCTTGGCCTGAAAAACAAGTTCTGGACTAAATCTAGTGAAACTAGAAGCACCAGCAAGGTTATACATCAGAGCTAGTACTCATTTAGAGCAAAGAAGTCTAAATTACCTGTCTTCAAAATGTTTTTTCACCAAGTTCATATGATGAATAATTAGAGATGCACACTATCTTCAGATAAATATTGAAAAGCAAACTGCACTAAGGGTATTTGTGTCTATTTTGAGATGACCACAGGGCAGAGCTATGAGCCTCAGAAGCAGAGGTGCATAGTGGCACACACAGAGATCCCTTGTGTCATGTCCAGCATTCATGGGTCACAACAGAGATAGGAAAAAGAAAAAAATCAGAAAGACAATAAGAATATCCTCCTTTCCCCTAGAAATATATCTTCCTTCCCCTTCCTACTACAAAGTAATCATCAGATTATCAAATATGGTAACCTCGTCTCACCACCACTAAGTTCATACCCAGTAAAAAGGGGGGTCGAGGAACAACAGAATGGCTGCTCCATTGGGATGGAGTTCCCAGGCAGGGCTTCCTTGCTCACCCAGCTGGATTTCAACATGAAAATTGTACCACAATGGGGCCGGCTTGCTGGGGTAAGGCAGCCTATATAAGAGCTGTGCCTCCTGTAGCCGACCTCCTTTTTGCCAAGGCAATTGCTCCCGCCTTCCCACTCTATTTACAGACAGAATGAAATTAGCAGGTTGCATAAGGACCAGATGGGAATTTTTGGCTGTCACTCAGATTGGCCCAGAGCGGCAGTGAATCTTCATCCATCCCATTCTCTCTTGAAGCGTGGTGGGATTATACATTATGATAGTTCATGGTCACAGTTCGGTGGGTAATGCAAAAGGTATTGGGGTTCAAGTATGCCCCTTGATAAGGTGCCCATAAGGTGGTAGGTAGCCCTCATATAAAATTAAACATGAACGGTAGGAATATTGAGTTGAAAGATAAATGGATTTAAAACAAAGTCATGTGAGGTGAAACTGAGGGCTGTTCTGGGCTAAGTAGATTTCTAGAAGTTAGTAGAATGCTGAACGGGTGGACAGGATCCTTCTTACAGGAATCTCACTGAATTCATGGAGGCAGGAAATCAACATTTATTCCTTACCATTACATCTGTGAAGCTTCTCAGTCATCCAGATGAGTTTATCTGGAAGTTGAATCATGGCAACTGGACTTCATTTCTTGAGAGATTGAAACATTTCGCGGCTCATCCAAACTGCTTCATCAGTCTGAGTAAAGCTAGTTGCGACTCCTCCATTTTATAATTCACTTTGACCCCATATCACCCTGGTCTGAAATAGGCTCATAAGATGAACAATGTCCTGAATAGGCTTGTTAGGTGGACAATAGTCACAAGAGGCCATTAGGTGAACAATGGCCTAAGGTGCTGGAACCCATATCGTATGGGTCATTAGCTATATGGCCTTGGTGATGGAGGCGTGAAGTATTTTTGATTTATCTGCATAATGTTGAAATCACTGCCTGATAAGTAGCAGATAGACTGTGTCTGATTTCCCCACCTCTGTTGAGGGAGGGTTTTTCAATACTCACATGAATGGCTTCCCTGACTCCTCTCTCAAACCACCTATCTTCTCTGTCTAATATGTGCACATCCTCATCTTTGAATGAGTGCCCTTTGTCCTTCAAGTGGAGGTGTACTGCTGATTCTGGTCCTGAGCTGTTACCCCCTCCTATGTTGGGCCCTCCTTCTGTTTAATGGCTGTTTAGTTTCTCCAGTGTAGAGGTCTGCACACTCCTCACTGCATTGGGCCACATATACTATATTGCTCCTTTTTGTGTTTTGGTGTTGGGTCCACACATCCTACTGGTTCAGGTATGCAGATGATACATACAGACAATAGGAAATGAACAAATATCAGCACTGGCCCTGACAAAGGTTTAGGCCAGAGAGTATCCAAATACATAGTGATTCAGGCTCCAAACTGTGTACCCCCTATTTCAATTGGGAGTGGTGGGAAATGTATTTTTTTATGAATTTTTATTAGAGGCTCATACTTGTCATATGAGTTTGTACTATTTCATGAGTTCTGTATGCAGCTGTGGATCCAGAGGTGGCAGTTCAATTCCATACTGTGTGTCCAGGAGAAATGCCAGCCTTTGTAGCCCTGGACAAGCTCCACTGTCCCAGAGCAACCCTAGAGGGGGAAAAGCAAAGTGTTCTTCTTATATACCACCCCAGAGAACTTAACAAACTCTCTGGCAGTTTACAAGTAATTATGAAGGCTACACATTTCTCCCCCCCCCCAAATACACAAAGCAAGCTGGGTACTCATTTTACTGACCTCAGAAAGATGGAAGGCTGAGTGAACCTGCTACCTGGAATAGAACCCTATTAGAGCAGTTCAGCCACTGCTCTAGAAGAAGGGAATGGTAAACCACTCCTGAGTATTCTATACCCAGAAACTCCTGGAAAAAGTTGCCATAAGTCAGAATTGACTTGACTTAATTTTGCATGCTAAGAGGTGGATCTGAGTATATGCATGCACCATAGACATATTATACAATGTAACCTTTTGCATGCATGCTTCCATTTCCCACCCCACCCCATCCCACTTTAAATAAGTGGCAATACATTGAGGGATATTACATTATATTGTGGTTGCAGGCACCTGCATAAATTTGCATGCAACATTGAGTTTAGTATTATCACTCTATATAGGGACCAGTCCATCACTGCCAAAGATGCTGTTATCTTTTATCACTCGGTTGTTTCTCACTCTGAAATGCAGGTGTCCCTCTAGAAACTCAGGGCCGACAAATTTGTACGTATCCAGTTAGCGAGACAGGAGAGCTGCCAGGTTTCGTTTTCATTTTTGAGTAAGCTTCAGCTTTACTGAATTCATCAAGGAATGATTTAAAAGTGTTTACTGATCATGTTGTGCCTCACAGACAGAGGCACTCCTGCCTGCCCTGCAAACAGCTCTCTCTGGCTTCTTGTTCTGGATTGTTATTCCATTTCTTCTCTTGGAAGCCACAGCTCATCCTACTTAACTGCCATTAAAGCATGGCTTGAGTTCTTCTCCTAAGTACAGTGAGTGGATAAAAGCATGACGACTCCTTATTCAAAGGTGGCAAAGAGCCTCTCACAACAGTTCAGCTGGCACTCATTCAATTGTATATGGTGGTTTGTTTGTTTTTTGCATTGATCATAGCAAAAGGAAGCTAAATAGGGTGATCACACTTTGTGATGTGGAATTGTTCATCTCCATGGGAATCTTAGTAAAAGGCAACGATTTATATGACGTGAAAAGAAAACAAAGTATATTGTGGAGTTGTGCAGTGTCTTAGTTGACGCCCTATTGAGATTGTGACTACATATGGGGACCAGTCCCAGTTTTGTTCATTTGTCATCCCTCGAGGCTGCTATTGAAATATCATTTCCCCCCAATCAAGGTTCACCCAAGTGTATTTCTGCTCAATCTCTTAAAATAGCTATGGATTTTCTCATTTAATCAAATATACAGCCCAAGCCTGTTGTTACTACAGAATTATGACACAGCATACTATATCCGCTTAGATAGATACCAAAAGAAGAAAAGAAAGAGTGAGAATATCATTGATTTGTTTTGTGTCCAAAGCCTCTAGTGATAAGTATGATTGGGACTATTGTCAAGAAACAAAAGATCAACCCATTTCAATGACAGCTTTTATGTGGTGCTCTTATTAAACATTAAAAAGATGGAAACCTCAGGAATATGTAATAGCAGATTCAAACAAGCCCATTAAACACATTGAAATAATTAATGTTTTAAAAATCTATCATCTTTTAGTTCCTTTATGCTCTTGACCTATCTTTGATAGTCTGTTTATTTTGTTATTTTTCTTCTTATATTTGTTTTGACTGCTTTCATCTCACTGATTTCTCGAGGGAAAATCAGTGCAGTTCACATGGGTGGTTTAGAAATGTAAAATAATAAATAAATGTAAAAATAATAAATAAATAAATAAATAAATAAATAAATAAATAAATAAATATGTGCAGACTATGGCTGTACAAGAGAAAGGAATGGGAGAAAATCTATATTATTTCCAGAACAGTGGCATGCAATGGTGTGATAGGATTAATGATGCTCCTGATGATTCTATAATGCTGTTTAACACATTCTTACACAGAAGTAAATCCTGTTAGTTCAACACGATTTGCTTCTCTTTTAAAAGTACTACTTTTGTACTCATGCATGAGGGGAACGGTTCATTCTATTGGGGAAGCACAATGACTGGGATTACAGAAGCTGTTCGGTCATCTTCTCCCATCTCTATGCAAGTACAACTAGAACGGTGTGGGAGTGATATGTATCCCTCTGCTGCAAGATGAAGGATGAGAATTAAAATTATAACCTGTGCTCTTAACCACTGGGTGCAAGAAGAGAGGCTGACCCAATTGAGGTAACAACTCATTTCTGCATGGGTAGACTAGAAAATGTTACTTTGTAAGCAAAGCTTCTGATGTTTTCGCAGATGTAGTAAAGATAGTTGAATATGACTTAGAGGTTTAGTGAATTTTGTCCATCAAATCAAGATGACAGTGATTGTTCCTGAAACCTGTGCATGTTTTCCCCCCTAATTCAACATCTAAATAATGAATTCTGAGGTGATTTTAAAGAAACCCATCAGGAAAAAACTGCCCCCATTAACAAGAATGAGTTGATGCATGGCCATTTAATGATTTTACTGTGGACATGCCCAAACTGCAATTTAAATTAAACATGGCTATTTCTCATGTTTGAACTGCTCAGAGGCAGTTCATGCACACTTGTGTTCACGTGGGAAGTAGAAAAATCCAGTGTACCTTGGGTGTGTTTTTAAATCAGACCATCAACTTCCCACTGCTTTGTTTAACAAATTGCATTAACCTTATGTACCCTTAAATGATGCATTTGGTTCCCTTTTAAATTGTGCATCCTATTCCAATTGTTTTCCATTTGTTGCATATTTTTAATGCTACACTGGAAGCATGGTTGCATACAACTGAGTACAGTTGTGAATGGCTTCTATATGTGAAATTGCAGCTGTCAATTTTAAAACACATAGAAAATGGAGCTGGTGAGGGGTTATGGCCATACATTTGTGCATTTTAAAGGAGAGTGGGGGCTATTTATCAATCATTGTTACATTAACCTTTTCATTTTGCCTCCAGAGAGTCAGTCATTAGCAAGCCAAAGACAGAAAACCTCCAATGGATAAAGGAAGTGGTCCATCCTGGAGAAAGGAAACAATCGTTTTTGCAGTTTTGCGGTGTTTATGGAATGACAGTGATTACTGCATTTGCTCCAAACAGAGGACACAAGACCATGTTTATTGTAAGAAAATACATTTGAAAGCTCCATGCTATCATAAAGGTGTTTTTTGTGGCAGGATACTCATATCCTCACCAAGACCATTAGCAGACCGATGCAGGACAAGAATGTGACTCTAGCAGTCTTGTGCTTTTGGCAAGAATCCATGAGTTAAATCAGTCTTTTCTATACCACGTTTGGAGGTCACCACAAGGGTTATCAATTGAGAAAGTTGATTGAAAGCTGATGGTAGGAGCAGAGATGCTAGTCTAATGATAAGTGGCCTCTTTAGATGACCATATTTCATACTTGCAAACCAATTGCAGAGATGTGTATAGGTACAGCTATGAGGGATCCTTGCAGCTTTTTCAGGGGCCCTCTTGATGGCTAAATCTGTGTTTGTTCAAATAGAGAGGTTCATGCTTGGATATAAGCATATTTGCCTCCAGAGGGCTGAGTGTTACACAGATCTAAGGCTGACCAGAAGTCCCTGAGGTCGTTGTTCTTTGCTGGGCTGATGTAACAAAGCAGGAGGTCTGCCAAAATGGAAAAGTACATGGCATTCTTCAGGATGGGAGAAGAGTCTTTGTTTAGGTATTTGGATGAAATCTTCCTGACAGATATACAGTGGTACCTTGTATAAAGGAACAAATTCATTCCAAATGAAAATTATGTTAAGCAAATTTTACTTTAAACAAATTTACCATAGGAATGCATTGAAAACAGAGTGATTCCTAATCACAACCATTTTATGTTGTAGAGATTCACCCCATAGACGATTCTGTTAAGCAAATTTCATCTATCTCTGGATTTTTTTATGTTGTACAGTTTTTATGTTATACAACCCGTTTGTTATACGAGGGTCCACTGTACAAGTGATTTCAATAGCTTTCGATCTGGTGAGTCTACATGGCATCTGCTTTGGAATACATTTCTTTTGGGTTAAAGCAGGCATGTCCAAACTTCAGCCCTCCAGCTGTTTTGGACCACAACTCCCACAGCCCTTTGCAATTGGAAATATGGGCTTTGAATTCTGGGAGTTGTGGTCCAAAACATCAGGAAGGCCGGTTTGGACATGCCTGGGTTAAAGAGATCTCTATGGCCACAGTTCAAGGGGATGGCAACTCAGTAACTTGGCTTTTGGCATGAAAGAGTTCCATTTGGTCTCTGCTGGTGTGAATCCAGATTTACATTTTTCTAGGGATAGTACCAGAAGTTGTTACATGGCCGTAGCATTAGGTATTGGGCAGCCTGGGAACTGCTGGGTAGCTCAGCGGGTTCAGGTTTCTGGCTGCTGAACCAGAGGTCAGGACTCCAGTTCCCCACTTGAGAGGGGTTGGGACATGGTGATCCATAGGGTCCCTCCCAGCTCTGCTGGTCAAAGGTTGCTGTTGTTGTGGCATGTTTGGGCAGCAGTGGCTGGCTTCCAGTTTGGGCTTCCGTATTTGGCTGCTGTGGAATGGAGGGGGCATACAAAGCCTGGGGTTGGAAGGTCCTTACTCAAGGCTTACTAACCAGGATGAAAAGTGGGGCATAAACCTTGAGATCTATAGCAGGCTGCAGGAAGTACAGTTTGCTACCTGTACTTTTAGTGTGGTCAGTCCTGTTGCCCTGCTATGGAGAAGGACAGGAGACTGCGTTGACAGAAACGGCAGGTGAGTGAGCAGAGACCCAAGGGCTGACTTGTCCGTGGGTTTCAGGGATTCCTTCCTCATCTAGAAATTGTCTAGAGATGATTAGAGTGCTTTAGGAGTCATAGGATGTGTTCGCACAAGGTCACAACACTGTTGTTTCGGGCTTACAGCACGACCTTCTCAGATGACCTGGTCCCCAGGCAAGGAGCAAAGCCTTATGCCTGCTAACTTGCTGAACTGGGAGTGAGCAGAGGCTAGGTAGAGCTCATTTAGGCAAAGAGGGACTCAACAGATAGGCATATAGGATTCAGGGACTGGACTTGAAAACACCCTTTGAGCCCATGTGGGCCATGGTGAAAATGGTCTGAATCTGAAATCAATCTGTGCTTACAACAAGGCTCTGGGACTTGAGAATTTAGCTTAGAAGGCCAAAAACTCAGTTGAGGAGAAACTGAATGTTGCCATAATTTCTGCACAATGAGAGGCCCCACTGCAGGTTTTCAAATGATCCCATTGCTGTATACTCACCTCTATTTGTAACAATATTTAGTGATTTTTAAATCTGTTTTCCTTTTCACATTGCTTTGAGGCACTGGAAAATGAAGGCACCTAATTGGGGTTATGCGTATACCAAAAAACCTAAACCTGTGCCTTTTTCTTGTGAATGTGTGCACATGTGACCTCAGGCCCTCTGAAAAAAAGAGAGCATCAACCTTTCCTGAAACTAAAGTGTGCTGCATTGCAGTGAAAATTAATAAATAGTCGCCTAATCTTAAGGTGGTAACACAGAACTGCCAGAAACACTGAAAGGGGGAAATTGAGGTCAGAAGGATTGCAATAAAACAAGCCTGAAGCCAGATCATTTTTCTAAATCTCTGAATTGGTATCCATTTCAAAGTTCTTCATTCTCCCCAATATTTATTGTCCTTGTTCTTGCAAACAGAAACCATACCATTTCCCTTGAACATTAGTTGTGAAAGATTTCATTAAAATGACATAGCAAGTGAAGTTCCTTGGGAAATCTTCCTGATACTTGTATGACTTTGAAATCCATTAAACTGTAGATCTATGGTCCTACTGATAACTTCACTTTCACAAACACTGGTCATATTTGTCCCATGATACAAAGAGACCGGTTATGGCATTTTGAGTTAGCACGGTGGAAAACCAAAGGCATACCTGTAATATTGCAATATATTATTATTTGCTGCAAAATGGTGATAGAGACATACATGCTTCATTTGACTACATTGCAAAGGAAATGGCGATGTTACTTATGAAGGTTTTGCTTTGTTTTGTTCAATACTAGGAATTGTGTGTCATCAAGTCAATTCTGAGTACCCTCCCCTGCCCCGCAGTGCAGTCACTCTACGGCTGCCTTACACCCTGGGCAACGCCCGCCACTGCCTTTGCAGCTTCCCTGCATACCTAGTCTATACTGTGTCTCTGCCAGCATCATTTTTTTGTGTTTTTCCTCTGGTTTGGGGCATTGGGGGACATCCGCACATGGAAATGCTTTAAATCACGCAAAAAGCAGGTAAAAACAAAAAACAAAAAATGAAAAAATGAAACAATTTTTTTCAAAAATATTCACAAACAATGAAAATGAACCGAAATGGACCCACAATGAAAAACAAAAAACCAAAACGTCATTTTTTTTCAATTCATGCCCATCTCTAGTTCTTATCATGATTTCAGCTCAACAAGAGCTGAAGATATCTGGTGAATGGTGATACAGGGACATACGTGAACACACAGAGTCCTTCCAAGGAAGGGTGGTTGTGTATCTTCCTTTGCCATAGAATCACAGAATCATAAAGTTGTATGGGGCCTACAAGGCCATCAAGTCCTACTCCATACTCAAGGCAAGAATACAAATCACAGGGTATCTGTCAAGCTTTATAGAGGACAGTCCTCCATTGAAGAAGTGACCTGTACCACCACCACCACTATTCAGTGAGTTTTCCTGCTTTAGTAGGAAATTACAGGCTTTGATCAATACTGAATCAGCCTTATCTAATTTTTAACTCTCCAGAGGGTGAGAGGTCATTTTGTAAAAAAAGGAGGTGAACTACACACACTGATATAAGTCCTGATGAATGGCAGGTAGGGTGTGGCATAGTCTGTTACTTTTTTATGAACTTGAAATGTGAAGTCAGCCCCATGAATGGATATTCCAATAATACTGTTCAGATCATTGCTCTGAAATAAGTGGTTGTTGCCTAGTGAGACATATCAACAAAACTGTAGTACAGTAGTCCCCCGCCACAATGCGGTTCATATGTTAGGGACTCAGTATATCACTTTTTTTTCTTGAGAGAAGCAGGCTTCCAAAGAGAGGTTTTTAACCCCCTCCTGACACCTCAGCAAACAGACCTGAGCTTCTGGCAGCAAGGTTTGCTGAGGTGTCAGGAGGGGGTAAAAACCCTCTCTTTGCAAGTGGAGCCAGCAGAGGCAGCCCTTGCTGAGGTGTCCGCATTTCACTTCCAAAGAGAGGTTTTTAATCTCCTCCTGACACCTCAGCAAACAGAACTGGGACTGCTCCTGCTGGCTGCATTTGCAAAGAGAGGTTTTTAACCAACCCCTAACACCTCATAAGACTGACCTTGGGCTGCTCAGCTGCTGTTTCCAAAGAGAAGTTTTTAACCCCCTCCTGACAGCTCAGCAAACAGACCTTGAACTCCTGGCAGCAAGGTTTGCTGAGGTGTCAGTGTGTGTGTGTTAAAAACCTCTCTTTGGAAACACAGCTGGCAGGAGCAGCCTAAGGTCAGTTTACTGAGGCATCTGCATTTCACAGATTTTCCTTTATTGTGGGTGAATCAGGCACCAAACTCCTACAATTAACGGGGGAGCACTGTAACTCTGTTTATTTTCTCTATATTCACTTTCAGTAGCCTGCAGAAAATACAAGCCATTGGGAATTTCATTTATTTGATTCACAATCCATATTTATCTCAGTGCGGTGTCTCACACCTAGACATAATCTTGTGGAATATGGTGAATGGTTTTATATTTCCACTTGAATTAAGTGGAATTAAGTGGAATTATGTTTTTTTGTACTTTGTATTCTTTTTTCTCTTTTACTTGCTAGTCTGTACACTGCCTAGAGTTCCCACTGGGAAAGTTGGTATGTTTAATAAGTATAAGTATAAATATAAATATAAATATATATAATTGAAATAATGTCTTATGATGGTATATGCACAATAAATATAAATTAGCAAATTCAACTTAATGCATATCCAGTCATTTTGAGTGTGGGAAGAATGTCGCACCTGTCATTTGGGAGGACAGAGCAGTAGTTGGTGATTGCAACTGGTTCAGAATTGTGCGGCATGGCTGGTTAGTGGTGGTGGTGCCAGGGATCACATCACACCAATTTTGCATAACCTGCATTGGTTACCAGTTGCTTCCCAGTCCCAATTCAAGGTGCTTGTTTTGACATATAAAGCCCTAAACGGCTTAGGACCTAGGTACGTGAAGGACCATCTGCTTCCATATGAACCTACCCAGCAATTAATATCGAGCCAGAGGGCCCTTTTGAAATAACCATCCATCAAGAAGTGGAAGGGATGGCTTGTAGACATAGGGCCTTCTCAGCAGCTGCCCCCAGGCTATGGAATACCCTCCTGAGTGAGATCTGCCTGGCACCATCATTGATGACATTTCTGTGCCAGGTAAAAAGATTCCTATTCCAAAAGTTTTTTAATTGACATAATATATGTGGGTTGTAGGAATGATAAGATTACACATCTGGTCCAGGTGAACAAAATGCTCTCAGCCCAGGCTGAGACTCTTTATTAGGAGTGGTAATAGAGTGGGAGAGGTAGAGAATCATTGACCATAGGACAGAGGGAGACAAAGGATGGGTGATGGCATTTGGTCATGTAACCTGAATTCCATGGGTGTGTGTGTGGGGGGGGGAGAGAGCTTATATAAGGATCACAGGCAGCGGTTTGTCCTGCAAACCCCTCTCACAGGCTTCTTGGCTGACCTGAGGGGAGATACCGACGAAGCTGGTTTCCTGAGCATATGAACGCAGCTATGGAATTCATTTCCTTCCATCCGGGGCCTTCCTGCTCAGATAGAGAGGTTTAACGATCCCCAAAGGCCTTGCCCATGCAGGCAGCTGGGATCATGCATCTCCCCAGTGGGGTTTCTCTACAGTGGGTGCTGATGGGAATTTTAGTGCAATGTTTTTATTATTGTTTTAATTATTTATTGAATTTTAATGTTTTATCTGTGATTGTAAGTCACCCAGAGACCTTTTGGTAGTGGGTGGCATATAAGCTGTATAAATAAATAAATAAATAAATAAATAAATAAATAAATAAATAAATAAATAAATAAATAGTCCCCCTATTCCAAAGTTCCACAGGAACCCAGCAAATTCCATCTGTGTCCTCTAGGCACTAAATTTAGGATCAAGCTATTCCCAACCCAGAGTGAAAAGGATGTGAAGTGGTCATTTAATTTAATTTAAAAATAAGAAATGCAAGGCCAAATTACAAATGAAGGATGTCCTTTTAAATTATCAGATTGTAAGAAATGAGGAGAAATTGAGAAATCCCAATTGTGATAATTGCAAATAAAGAACTGAGAGGGAAAGGTAGAAGAATAGCCGGACAAGAAAATAAGTACACTAGGTAGACTATCCTATTCACTTGAAAGACTTAAGAATAAACGTAGGTAGTTCTCTGAACTCACTAAATGTGTCATTTTCACCTGTATGCTGCATGCTGAAATCTCGTTGCCCAGGCTCCCTGTTTGTTCTAACTCTCCACCTTTTAATTCCTTTCCCCTCTTTTCCTTGGATGTCAACCATCAAGCAAGACATTGACATTTATTTTCCTTACATTCACCAATAGATTAACTTTTAATTTTGGTGCCTCCACCTTCTTTACATCTCTCTGTCAGAAAAATGCTTGATAGCTTCTATCCCTGCCGGACAAGAAGAGCCTTCAAAATCCAAGAGTTGCTGCTTTATAAAATCTTCTGAAGCAATGGGAGATGAGCTACATTGTGACGCTTCATAATCATCAGGAATCAGCATAGTCACTGTTGCAAAATGGACCCACCTCCAGTCTGCTTATGTTCGCCAATGCATGCTGAAGCCAAATAAGCCAAACTTAGGGCTCTACCGCTACTGTGGACTAGGTAACCCATCTTGCTGGGCTTATGAAGGTTGACTGTCCCTTGACTGTGGACTTGATTGATAATGCCAAGGATAAGTTGCACGGTGTGAGGGAAAGCACAGGGAAATAGCATTTACCACTGTCCCCAGGAGAACTGTCACTGTTACAGCTTATAAACAAAAGAAAGACAAAACAAAGTTCCAGCTGTTCAGCCTTGACTCTTTTTTTTCAATTAAGTTACTCTATTGTCTCTTTGGCTGATACTTCACGTCCATCTCATCGCTTTTCGTGGTCCTGCTGGGGACCGGTATGAAGAAATCTAACCACATGTCCAGTGCAGGATGGAGTTTGTCCCGACCACAGCCCCTGAACTGCGATCTAACCGGGATGAGAGATTCCCTGGCCTTGGGAATCTCCTCATCTTGCTTCTCATTCCGATACGAGAACCCGTGAAGTCAGCCTCCTCCCGCAACGTGCCATTCTCCATCTAGTGGCAGGAGTACAAAGTGCCGTTCGCCAGTACATTCCCTATGGACTCAGCAATGCAGTGCAGAGAGATTAAAAGACAAATGCCACAAACTTAGCTCCATAAAACATTGAAGGCAAGGCTTCAGAGAATCAATCATCAAAAAATGGATGGTTGGGTCGAAAGAAAACGGAGAACAAAGGCACGGAATTTCACATCTCATCATAGAACAAGGACGTGCGGAAACAGTCATGCTGGTATCATCAATCACGCCCGTGCGTACACTGGAACAGGGACAGAAGCGCAAGAAGACCACGTGACTGCAACCAACATCAACACGCAAACTTCCTCCCGGGACGAGAGTGGGTGTGAAGTAACCATCTTTGTCTCTATTTTAACGTGTACATCATGCAGACAGATCAGTATACCCTGCCCCTTTAAAGAGACTTTAGAGCAACAAAAGCCTGGTGCAGTAGCAGCCTCTGTGGTGGACAACCAATGCACAGACATACTACCAGCCATTTCATGATGAAAACTAGTCGGGCATTCCTACTCAGTCCCTAAAAGTCACCAATGTATTTCACCAACTACAACTGTCTCATGGGTTGAGCAGGTTTGGCATGGATGCCAAAGGACAAAACATGCTACTGAGGACATACACAAACAGCATTTGAAGACAGTTAAGCTACCCTTTTTGACTGGATGAGCAACATGATTCACCACCCAACAAAACCCTTGTTCTCAGTCCCCTGGTCTGAGGGCAGAAAAAAACAAATGCAGCTTTGTGGTGCAGCAAGAAAGACGGGGAGCTAAAATTTCCCTCTCTGCACTAATCTTTTTTCATCCTTTTCCCAGAACCCTGCACTGGCTAACATACCAGCTTTGGCGGTGGTGTTTTTTGGTTATTTTTTCTGTTGACCAAATAATGCAAGTTCAAATTGGTGCCACTTTCCTTGCTTTTTATACTTTTGTTTTATCTCCAGGGAGCCTTGTGTTATTTTGAACTCTGTTTCATTGTGAGGGCAGAGTTTAGCACTGCAACACTGCCTATTCATAGTTCAGAGTCTCTCAGCTAGAAGCCTTTAAGTAACTGAGTGTGTGTGTTCTGTGACATCATCAGAACTGACTTATAGCAACTCTAATAGGGCTCTCAAGGTGACTGAGATATTTAAAGACCTATTTTTAGAGGTCTTTTCTGTCTGTTGGCTGGGATTGGTCTGCCTCTGCTTTAGCATGCTCCAAGAAAATAGGAAAATGTTTACACTTAAGGAGTGGTTTTACCTCCCCCCGGTGAGTTTCTATGGCTAAGTCATTATTCAGGTCCTATTCTGCAGAGTCATAGTCCATCACTTTATCCAATTCCATTTAAAGCTAATTAAGCAATTACTTTGGATTCCCAGTGTGATTTATTTATTTATTTATTTATTTATTTATTTATTTATTTACAAGAT
>JAHTLZ010003808.1:0-11240 GCA_023846285.1 Phrynocephalus versicolor
TTATTATTATTATTATTATTATTATTATTATTATTATTATTATTATTTTGGAATCCTTTTGGCAATTTTGGAATCCTTTTGGCAATTCTGGTTCCGGCATGACAGGAACTAGGTGGCCCTTGAGGTCTCTTCCAACTCTGTGGTTCTATAATATTATGATTCTATGAAGTGTGAAATGGCTATTTCTGTATGAAGTTTATGAACTTTTGAAAAAGTTTAGATTAGAAAATGATGTCGAGTTGCAAGGTTGGCTTGTTGGATGTGACAGAAGAGACTCCCTCTTGTGTTGGCTTTAGTTGGGGTTGTTTGGTTTAGTTAAAATGGCTGCTTATTTAAAATGGAAGTACTGTACAAACCCCAGGGGTTAGCCAGAGGGGGTCTCCTTGCCTCTCTCAAGAAAGGACTTGGGAGGAGATTGAGTGGTGGCAGGCAGCGACTGACACCGTTGTTACACTTCCCAAGGTTTTTATTTTTATTTTTTAAGAATAACATCATAGCTTCATTTTCCTATCAATTAATGCGTGTTCCACAGAAGGTTTACAAAACTTAGGGTTACTGCAAAATTTTTCAGTGTTAATTTTAACATTTATGCTCCCCCCCCCATCCAAATCGCTATGGCATTTAACAGTAATATGTCCTTTAGAGGAGAAATTGTGAATTGCAGAATTTTAAATCCTCATCCTGGGCTTCGCTCAATTTTTGTTTCATAACGGTCTTCCATTTTCTTCTAGTTGTGAGGGTGGGGGTGGGGGTGGAGTAGCGTAGGGCCTCTCTTCACCTAAATCAGGCCTGCCAAAGTCTAGCCGGGGGGGGGGGCAAATCTGGCCCGTCAGACCATTCTGAGTGGCCCGCGGCTCACTGGCCCGCCCCTCTCTCCCCATCCTTCGCCACATGTTTTTTAAAAAAATGCTGGGGAGCCTGGGGGGGGGGTGCAAGGTCACACAGATCGCCTCTTCCAAGCACTGCTCCCTGTGCTTCCTTTGGTCCCCACCTCCCTCCCTCCCTCCCTTCCTTGTTCCCCACCTTCCTTCCTTCCTCTCTTGGTTTCCACCTTCCTCTCTCCCTCCCTTGGTCCCTGCCTTCCTTCCTGAGGGTGGGGTTGCAAGGGGGTCAGTGGGTGGGGCTTATGGGTCAGTAGGTGGAGCTTGCAGTGGGGTGGCAGGGTCGGGGAGCAACCAGCCCCTGACACATTCTCAGCCACCAAATCTGGCCCTCCTTCCAAAATGTTTGGGCACCCCTGACCTAAATCAAGACCTGGTGATGGTTTATCCCACCACAGGGCAGTGTTGGTGAACCTTTTAGAGACCGAGTGCCCAAACTGCGATTCAAAACCCACTGATTTTTCGCAAAGTGCCAATACAGCAATTTAACCTGAATCCAGGTGGCTGTGAAAGGGGCACACAGAAAGGGCTTTGTGTGCCACCTTTGGCACCCGTACCATAGATTTGCCAACACTGACTTAGGGTGCTCCTCATTTAAAATGCTGTATGTGGGGAGCCGAAAGTAGATCGCCTGAGTCTCAAGCCCACCAGTACTCAATCCGCATAACCCACACATTTGCTCATGTATTTTTTTTCCCATCATGAATTGACCCATATCTCAGATCCAATCCATCTCAGTGTTTGGGTTCTCAGACGTTGCCTGGTATCTCTTTCACTCCAATGGGCCACCCTGTCTGGTTTTATGGGTTTTTCCCTCCTACATTTAAGGCTCTTACAGGTGTCACCATTCCCCTTCTGCTCCGCACAGCAACTTCAGGTACTGTACCTCTATTGATTTCTCCTGAGTCTTTTTAAACGGCCTCACCTTCTCCCTAATACTCACAGGTATGCCATTCATCAAATTCCTCTGGAGCCTGGATTTTTTTTTTTTTTGAGAAACCCTACATCATCTCCCGGACAGGCTGTCGACTCAAAAAGCCAAAAAGTGAACTTAGGAAGGAGGACTTTTTTTATCCACTCAAATGCACCCTAGCATTATTCCAGCCTGAGAACAGGAAGGGAATAATGGCAGTAGGGGGAAAGCGGTGGGATATGCCATTCACTCAAATCAAGGGACAGCCACTTAAATTGAGGGCTGGGAGAGTGAGAACAGACAAAATATTTTTTTATCCAGCATGTTGTTAGTCTGTGGAACTCCCTGCCACAGGAGGTGGTGATGGCATCTGGGCTGGATGCCTTCAAAAGGGGATTGGACAGATTCCTGGAGGAAAAGTCCATCATCACAGGTTACAAACCATGATGGAGATGTGCCATCTCCAGGCTTAAAACCAGGTTATTTCAAGGGCCAGATGGAAGGGAGTGCTATCAGGAGACAGCGAACTAGTCTCATGCACTCCCAAACGCATCTGGTGGGGCCACTGTGAGATACAGGAAGCTGGACTAGATGGGCCTTTGGCCTGATCCAGCAGGGCTGTTCTTATGTTCTTATGACCCTGCATCTATGCACTTCAATTAACCAAGGTGTCCTCTTTTGCCCTTATTCCCCTCCCCCAAGTGATTTGGGAAGTGCCCAGCCTACCCAGAGCATCCTTCAAGGCCTGCTGATGGGGCCAGTCGGAGGGTCCTTCCCTGCTGCATCCACACAACCAGTTCCACCCACCTCTCGCTCTGAGAGTTGAGGATGAACCCGTCTCCAGGTAACCGCCACCCCCACCCACCTATGCTGGCCCCACCCCTGTGTGCTTTCTAGACTTGCTGCCGGGCCTTTTCCACGCAGAACCTCCCCCAAAGTCCAACTGTATCATTTCTGCTGTTGTAGACCTGCCAGCTCTCATTCTCACTTGCTTGATCGAATTAATTAGAGCAGTTCAGCCTCTTTGTCTGATCGGACAGGGGATGTCCTTGAGCGGCTTCCGTCCCTCCAGACGACCTGCCTCGTGTTTTGTTTTGTTTTATTCTCACCTTCTTCCCTTCTGAACGCCAAGTTCCCAACAGGGAACGCGGCAAAGAACACAGCACCTGCTCCTCTAGGGTAGGGTTCTTGCTGATAAAAGTTCGCCTTTGGGGTAATGCATGTTGTTATGTGTGCTGTCAAGTCAGGAACCGGCTCGTAGCGACCCTAATAGGGTGTTGGGCTAGCTGGATAACTCAGTAGTTTACATACATCAAGGGAAGTTATAGTACTTCTCTATTCTGCTCTGGTCAGACCCCACCTGGAGTACGGTGTCCAGTTCTGTGCTCCTCAGTTTAAAAATGGTGTTGACAACCTCAAGCGGGTACAGAGAAGGGCATCCAGGATGGTTGGGGGTCTGGAAGAAATGTCTTACGAGGAACGGCTTAGGGAACTGGGAATGTTTAGCCTTTCAAAAAGAAGGCTGGGGGGGGGTATGATAGCTATGTTTAAATATTTGACAGGATGTCATGTTGAAGAGGGGGCTGGCTTGTTTTCCATGGCTTCAGAAACTAGGACTCGGAGCAGCAGTCTCAAACTACAGGAAAAGAGATTCCATTTGAACATCAGGAAGAACTTCATGACGGTTAGAGCTGTTTGGCAGTGGAAGATGCTGCCACAGAGGAGGGTGGTGGAGTCTCCTTCTTTGGAGGTTTCTAAGCAGAGGCTGGATGGCCATCTATGGGGAGTCCTGTGATGGGGGTTCCTGCATGGCAGGGGATTGGACTGGATGGCCCTTGGGGTCTCTTCCAACTCTTTGATTCTATAAATGGCTGTGGAGCCAGAGTTTGGGAGTTTGATTCTCCTCTGGGTCTCTTGCGGACGGAGCCAGCCTGGGTGGCCTTGGGCAAGCTGCGCAGTCCTGAGGATACCCACCCACACAAAAGAAGGGAATGGGAAACCACTTCTGTGCTCTCCCTGGAAAACCCTGCAAAGTGTTGCAATAAGTCGGAATTGAGTTGGCAGTGTATAATTAGGATTTAATAGCGCTTCCGAGTTAAGTGAGATATTTAAGGAGTGGTTTTACCAGTTCGACATCCCCAGTGAGTTTTTGTGGCTGAGCGGGGATTCGAACCTTCTTCTCCAGAGTCCTAGTGCGTCCCTTTCTAGCCTCTACACCACACCCATTATTTATTTATTTGTTTGGGGTCCTTTCTCCTTGGAAAAGGACCCAAGGCGGCTTACAGTAATGAGGGATAATATACAGACCAGTTCAATTAAGACATGTTCAAGTATTTGAGAACAAGGAATTGAGGAACATCTTACAGTATTAATAGACAACATTACATTAAAGCTACTTGGGAACTTTTCTGCTTGGAAACCCCGGAGGAGAAGAGAAATTCCCTGATATCCCAGAGGGCATTCCGGAAGCTGGCAAGACCACGTGGCCTGGCATTTCATATTTTACTGGCACCATCGTCTCGTCAAGTGGCACAAGATTCTAGTCTAGTTGCATCGTCTTGCTTCCGCTGTTGCCCTCTGACCTGTTACCCAATTAACAATCACCCCGTGTTATTTTGTTAACTGATTTATTTTAATTTTTATAAAATCTAAATGCCATCCTAGGGGGATGTTGCTACTCAGAACAGTTTACAAACTTAAACGTAAGAGCCCACCCACACCTACTCTACCCAAATAATCTAAAAACGGGCCCACAGAAAGCTCACCACTGGGACGATCAACCCAAACAGAACACCAGTAACAACAATGGTTAAGTGGATGAACTTCTCTTTAAAAACCCATATATTTTATTTTCTTTTGGAATATTGGGAGGAGCCTGGCACACCTCCACTGATAAAGGATTCCACAAGGAGGGGGCCACCACTGGGAAGGCCCATTTCCTAGTTATAGGTTTCAACAAGGAAGTCAAATCTGTTTTGTTGTAGATGATGATGATGATGTATTTATTTATTTATTTATTTATTTATTTATATACCACCCATCTTCCAGAGGAACTCTGAGCAGTGAACAAGCATCGAGTCGACAATTAAAATGATAATTCTAATAATAACCACAACAAGGCAGGGAAGTAATACTGTATATATTCAAATATAAGCCTAGTTTTTCAGCCCTAATTTTGGGCTGAAAAAAGGGGCCCTTGACTTATATTCGGGTCAATACTTTTAGCCACTGAGGCTAACAGAATTTCATTTGGAACGAATTAATTCCTTTATACAAGGTACCACTGTAAATAAATAAATAAATAAATAAAATGATCTGTAAGAGCCAGGCCCCCAAAAACATAATTCCCTCTCTGCCCCATAAGCTCCTGATTCAACCTTCTTTGGTCATTCAACACATCTTGGCTGCCCCAAAGTCTTCTGGGAAAGAAGAGCATTGTTTTGTTAAGAGGAGGAGGAGGAACGGAATTAATAACCCGAAAAGCAACCCAGGCAAGACCTAAATCGTCCTCTCTTCTCCCTAGAGACATCCTGTCCTGGTCCTGCCCTGATGATAAATAGGTGGATTTGCTCACGATTTGTCAAATTGATAATATACGAGTTTCACTCTTGGGCATCCTGGGACATGCTCGGCTGAACGGGGGAACCGTCTTGTTTCTCGGAGACAAGTTCTGTCATTTGTTTTGGCTGAAGAATGCGGAGAAAAATGTCAGCTTGGGTACATTCGGTCGAGGACACCCACTCCCTTCCCCAAACAAGAGGAGGCAACACTTGGAAATCAGGGAGATGGAGACGCTCAGAGGAGAGGCACGTCCTAATCGAGGCAGGGGGCAGAGGGGTGGGTGGGCTGGGAGCGTAAGAAGGCCAATGTGGCTGCTTTCCTGTTTCCTTGTGTTCTAACACTGAGCCAGCCTGGGTGAGCTTGGGCAAGCTGGACAGTCCACCCAGGAGAACCACGCCAGTGTCTTCTCTCCCTGGAAAACCTTAAAAACAGTCTCCAGAAGCCAGAACGGATTTGATGCCATGTGGTTCTTACAATAAGATAGTATGGGGCTGAATCGCTCAGGGGTTGAGCTCGCTGGCTGTGGAGCAAGAGTTTGAGAGTTCAATTCCCCCACTGGGTCTCCCAGGAAAAAGTCCAGCCTGGGTGACCCCGGGCAAGCTGCACAGTCCTAAGGGTGTGGCACACCATTTCTGAAGAGCCTCTCCCTGGAAAACGCAAGAAAGGGTGGCCACTTCACAGCACATTATTAAGATTATGATTAATTCATTGGTGATAGAAATCAGCAACAAAATGAATGAGGTCCATAACAAAGTTCTTCAATCTAGCATTTCCCCCACTTTTCTGGCTGTATCTAGGTAAAGAAAAACGAATTGCACAGATATAGGATGGGGGATACCTGGCTGGAAAATAGTACCTGTGAAAGGGATCTGGGAGTCATGGTGGGCCACAAATTGAACATGAGTCAGCAGTGTGACGCGGCAGCCAAGAAAGCCAACGCGAAGCATCGTGTCTAGATCAAGGGAAGTGGTAGTACCACTCTAGTCCTGTGTCCAGTTCTGTGCACCTCAATTTAAAAAGGATGTTGACAACCTTGACCGGGTTCAGAGGAGGGCGACCAGGATGGTTAAAGGTCTGGAAGAAATGCCTTATGAGGAACTGCTTAGGCATTTGGGAATGTTTAGTCTTACAAAAATAAAGCCATGTTTAAATATTTGAAAGGATGTCATATCGAAGAGGGGGCTGGCTTATTTTTCATGGCTTCAGAGACTAGGACTCAGGGCAATGGTTTCACACTACAGGAAAAGAGATTCCTTTTAAACATTAGGAAGAACTTCCTGGCTGTTAGAGCTGTCCGGCAGTGGTTCCCTCTAGTCCAGCAGCTGCCCCAAAGGAGGGTGGTGGAGTCTCCTTCTTTGGAGGTTTCTAAGCACAGGCTGGATGGCCATCTCTTGGAAATACTGTGACGGGGGTTCCTGCATGGCAGGGGGTTGGACTGGATGGCCCTGGAGGTCTCTTCCAACTCTGTGATTCTACGATTCTCCAACTCCATCTCATTCAGGCGTATCCTGTTGTTGTCCCAGTTACCCACTCCTCCCACACTGACTGGACCGCAACACTAGGAATTATGAGACCATAGAGCGTGGCTCATTAGGTAGGGCGGGGGTCTGCAACCTGCGGCTCCGGAGCCGCATGCGGCTCTTTGGAACCTTTGCCGCGGCTCCGGGAGGTGACTGTCAGAAAGGGCGGGCACGTGCAAAATAACATGCTTTAGAAGAGAGAGAGAGCGTCTGGAGATGGCCAGCACACTGGACCGTCAGGGCTTGAGCGGTTGTTTCAATTTCCATTCCAGAGGGAAATCCACCACCATCACCACCACCACCGCCCGCTCCCGCCTTTCCTTCTTTTCGTCAGAGGCTTCAGGCGGTCTCTTCCGAACTGGGGGTGGGGTGGGGGGAGGAGGAAGAGAAAGAACGGTGGCTGGGCAGCTGCTGCTGCCGCCGCTGCTGGTGAGGGAAGCGGGGGAGGCGTGCGGGGTCTCGGGGCGCAGGGGAAGCCTTGCCGTGTAAAGCTCTGCTCTGCTGTGTTGGCTGCTCTGGAAGAGCGGCGGCCGTCACGGTCTTTCTCCCTTCATCTCTCTCTCTCTGTGTGTCTTTTCCTCTCCTCCTCCTCCTCCTCCTCTCGCTTCCGCACGGCAAAACTGGGAGCCTCGTTTTAGGAGGCGGGGGAGCTTTTCTGAGGGTGCGCCAGCCTGGGCTGGAGGAGGAGGAGGAGGAGGACAGGGTTGAGGAGAAAGCGTGCCAAACCTCTTTGGAAACTTTGCCGCGGCTCCGGGAGGTTCCCCTCATGGAAGGGGCCCCGCGGCATTTAAACTAGGACCGCGGGGGAGACTCCAGCTCGCCGCCGCTGCGGTCCTCCTCGTCTTCATCTTCCTCCTCCTCCTCCTCCTCCTCCTGGTGCTGCTGCAGCCGCTGCTGCCGCCGCCGGTACACTGCCACCTCCTCGGCAGTGGCAAAGGCTCCCGGGCCGGCCAGGGCCAGGATGGCGGCGGTGGCTTTGGAGGGGTGGTGGGGGTGGCATCGGTGGCCGCCGGGGTCTCCTCCCGCCACGGGGGTCAGGGGCTGCTCAACAGCAGCAGCAGCAGCAGGAAGACACGTCTGTTGGTAATCCTCCTCCTCCTCCTCCTCCCACTCCTCCCGCCACCAGCCCAACCGCCGGCAGTGGAGGAGGCGGAGGTGGCGGCGGCGAGGGGGAAGCGGCCATAATGGTCGCGCCCACCCAGGAAAAGGGCGAGGGGAGGCGGCGGCGGCCAGGCCCCAGCAGCCGGTGGGTTCGTGGTGGTGGTGGTGGCGGCAGTGGCCTGGACGGACAAAAAGGGGTTCCGAACGCGGAATGGAGGAGCGGACCGGGGAGATCCACGGTGGCCCGGCGCGCCACTCGCCCTCCTGCTTCTTTTAGCCTCGGCATCTCTTCCCTCCGTCTCCTTCACAAGCCAAACTTTGCCCACACACGCACACACACCACGGCTGCAAGAAGGGTGTGTGTGTGTGTGTGTGTGTAGAGAGGTCGCCGCTCGTCTGCTTCCAAAAAAAAAGGGACCAGCTGCGGGGTCGCAGGCTGTCCCTTCAACCGCTGAGGTGGGCGCCGCTCCCTCGCCTCTGGCTGCGGGACCGTGGCGGCAGCGGCGGCGCTGGTAGGCCCGGAGCACGGGCCATTGCCTCACGGTGCCTCGAACGGCGGCTGTGCCGGTGCCCGGTTGCTGAGGTGGAACAGCGAGAATGGCGGCGGCGGTTGTATATATTTGTTTTAAATGTCGCAATGGTTTTGCGGCTCCCAGTTGTTTTTTTCCCGTCGGAAACGGGTCCAAGTGGCTCTTTATGTCTTAAAGGTTGCAGACCCCTGAGGTAGGGGAAAGGGGCGTTGAGAGCACTCCCCTGTTTATAACCTTTATGGCAAGCCACAGGGTTGTCGTCTGCAAGAACTGGGCATGGCTGTTGAGGATGGGAGATTTTGGAAATTCATGGGGTCGCCGGTCTGCCTGTGTGGCTGCGTGTGGCTGGATGGCACATAGCCACGACCACCACCACCACCACCAACCCTAACCCTCACCCAAATACCCTGAAAGGCTGGTAAGCAGGTTTAGATTGGAGCTTTTAAATTACCTGAGTGGCTAACGAGAAATTTTTATATAAGATACTAGAAGGGGGGGGCGAAGAGGGAGTAGATTATGGTTCAAGTTTAGAAAGTGAAGCCTGGAGACCAAGCTGGCATGCCTGATTGAAACAACCCTCCCCTTGGCTCCCTAGGCGGTGGAGGAGAGGAGACAGATTGTCTGTCCTTCTGCAATTAACTTGTCTTCTGTGATAACCTGGGAAAATGGAATCATCGGGCACCGTTGCCAAGCGCTTGCAAATCCAAAGAAAATAGATTGGGGCTCCTCCTACCTGCCCCATCCTTCGGGTGAAGCCAGGCCCTGAAATAATTGCAGCCATAAATTTCAGAAAGGTTTGATGCCTTTAGAATGATGCTTTGATCCTCATTCTTCACCTCCACCATCTCTTTCTTTCTTTCTTTCTTTCTTTCCTTATTTTTTAAAATGGACATCTTGTACTTCTTGCACTTTTTATCCCAATCGCCCACAATGCCTCGGAAAGCAGGGGAAACAGTCCCCGGGTGGAAAACAAACTCAGAATCTCATTCAGGTTGTTCTCTTCGGAAGGAGGAGAGCCAAACAGACAGTACTGCCTGGGCATTGTGTTCAGCTCTCTGCGTTGTGGTCGTCATGTGCCGTCAAGTCAAAACCTACTTTTTGCAACCCTAATAGGCTGTTCAAGGTGAGATGTTGAAGAAATGGTTTTACCAGTTCCACTTGCCCAGTCAGTTTCTGTGGTTGAGTGGGGACTAGTGCAGTTTAGAACAATCTCTAGACCAGTGGTTCTCAACCTGTGGGTCTCCAGATGTTCCTGGACTGCAACTCCCAGAAACCCCTTCCAGAACAGCGAGTGGTGGAGGCTTCTGGGAGTTGCAGTCCAGGAACATCTGGGTACCCGCAGGTTGAGAACCACTGCTCTAGACCAATCTATTCCAGACACTTTGGCCGTTTAGCTGCACCCTTGTTTTTAAACCTTTATTCTGTATTTTTCTGTTTTCTTGCAGATACAGAGGTGACAGAGCATTCTTTTGGGCAACAAAATAGTATTTGTCCTTGGCCAGATATACCAAGCATCGTACCTTCCATTTGACTCCAACAGCCATTCCTTAATTAATTTAAGTGGATTGGGAAAAAAAGAAATAAATAAATGTGCTAATGCTCTGAGAATCTCTTTCCACAAATCTTAAAATTAAGGTTCTCATATCATTTTTTTGTTTAACGTTTAGAGAGGAGGGTTGCTCTGTCAAGCATGCCAGGCACGGAATACGGCTGAAGTGTTGCATGTGGTCATCTAAAGGAGAGGGTGTAACGACATGATGTCTAATGAGCCCCTGTAGCGCAGTAGTCAAGTACTTGCTCAGGATCTGAGTTTGGTCCCAGCGAGCTCAGGTACCCAACTCAAGGTTGAATCCGCTTTCCATCCTTCCATGGCTGGTGAAATGAGTACCCAGCTTGTTGGCGATGGGGAGGGGGCAAAGTGTTGTTGGAATAATTATGTGGCACTGTGGGCTGGTAGAAAAGTCAGAAGAATAAATAAATAGTGTAAATAAATCTACTAGTCAGCTGACCTTTGCTTTCAGCCTCCTCTTTGAAAAGCAAAGGGGAAACCAACTTAACTGTCTCCCAGAGACAAAGTGACACGCCTTGCCGTTCTTCTTGCTGATAAGGAGATCTGCCACTTTCCCAATAACTTTTGACAAACGGGAAAACAAAAACCTCATTTGTTGCTTCAAGTGAGAGATCTCGTGGACTGGAAATTTCAACACCTTTTCCCATCGTCTCGGCTCGAGATAGCTGGGGTGGAGCGGGAGGTGTGGAGGAGGGCAGGGGAGGCTCCCGAATATCTCGCGGTGGTGGTGGGGGGGATGAAAACTGGTTTTCCCCTACCTTCCAGGGGTGTTGGGAGAGTCTCTGGAGTAATGTACATAGTGATCTCTCTTCGCCAATTCTGTAGAAATGCAGATTGCTATTATTAAGTCGGGAGGAGCCGGCCCATTGAGATAAAAGTACGATTCTGATTGTTAACAAACAGCAATTAAAAGCAATAATTAAAGTTTGCTGTGCTTTCACCATCTGTTATCAGGTACAGTACCAGCATTTGTCATATTCAAAGGAAAAAAAATGGTCCAGGGATTTCTTATTTATGGACTAGATTATTTGATCTGTGTACTCCATTTCCCTTCCTTGTACTACTACTACTACTACTACTACTACTACTACTACTACTACTACTACTACTACTAATAATAATAATAATAATAATAATAATAATAATAATAATAATAATAATAAT
>JAHTLZ010000329.1:0-40572 GCA_023846285.1 Phrynocephalus versicolor
GATAAAAATTCCGGTGTATGGGAAAATGCCAACAAGGCCAGGCAGGCAGGGCCAAAGGGCTTCTGGCTGTGGCCACACCAGAGCTGGTTGCTCTGTTCTGTGTTTCATTTTCCTCTCGTTCTCCCAGGCAGCAGGTGGATCTCAGCAATCTGCAGAGCCACTTTCTAAATTACCCAGAGGGAACGGAGCGGGTAAAGGGCTGCAAACGAGTATTGGGCCAGCTCCTCTTTGATTCCTACTGAAAAGACAAGGGCTGTTCTTCTCCACATGTCCAGTCCTTTTCTCTCTCCTTTGAATTGGAACCAGGATGGTGGAAAGGAGGTCTATCAAGACCCTTTGGCCTCTCTTGGCCCTCTAGGCTCAGAGGCTGCCCAACCCCCAGGAATGTCGGGGAGGAGCCACTGGAGGGCTATTCTACCTGGGAAGCTCATTGGCGGGATGCAAATCTCTCTCTCTCTCTCTCTCTCTCTCTCTCTCTCTCTCTGGCCATTCTTGGGAATAGGGTCTCCAGGAGGAGATTGGTCTCATCCCATTTCAAAGAGGAAGGTCCCATCTTTTGGGGGGTTTATCATATCATATGCGAATCAGTGTCCCACAGGTTGAGATGCAAACCACCTTGGGTTCTTTGGAGGAGAAAAGCGGCATAGAAATATTTTAAATAAATTAAGTTATATTAAATTAATGCTTTTTGGAAATCTGCTGAGCTGGAAGCTGGTGGTTTGGGGCCAGATCGGCAAGAGAAATGCTCCTCTACCTGGTTCCCTCCGTCCTCCGCTCATTAAAAGTGCCCCCTGTTAGAGGGATGAGCAGCACGGTTAGCAGATACCTTTCAGCATGATCTGTCTTTTTCCGATCACAGCACATGCCTCTCCAAACTGTGCCAGGCAGGCTTCAAGCTGTGCTGTTGGTACTTTGTGTCTGGCAGCCATCTCGCCTGAAGCATTATGTCCAGAAAACAAACATACAGTACAAGCATCTTTTAAAAAAGCAAACACCTGACTCTAGTTTACTGCAGAATACACATACACATACCTTTTGTAAACCACCCCAGGTAGTGCAGTTTGCAGTACAGAAATATAAATAAATAAATAAATAAATAAATAAATAAATAAATAAATAAATAAATAAATAAATAACCCCAATCCTGAATTAATTGTGCATCCACTTTGACATGTCAGGTCAATAACAGCTCCAGAGTTAATAAGCTCTCTGTCCCATGACAATAAGAGTGTCACAGGGCAAACATCTGATTGACTTAAATAAGATGAAGAACACCACATAAAAATGGAAGGTTCAAAGAGGCTTGTGGGGTACAAAGTATGTTGTGTGCTTTTAAACTCTGGATGACTTTTAATTGTTGCAGATTGATATTAGTGCACACTGGAAAACAGAAGGATGAGGCCAAAACTGCTCAGGTAGGAACCTGGGTCAAGCTGACATTGGTACATGCTGTAGAAAACATCTGTAAGAGAAAAAAACCCATTAGTACATTCTGGAGATGAGATCTCCAAGTCCAGAGATCTACACTGAAAGATAATAAGGATGGATGGCCCTGATGAATGTATGAATGTACATTTTGAATTGGACTGAACCCAGAAGGAAACTATATGCCTGATAAGGGTGTCAATTGGAATTGCCCTGAAACCAGGAAAGACCCTTAAGTCTGAAGAGAAGCATAAAAAGGTATGGCACGTGTGATGGATTTATACCTGGGGTGTCTTGTTCCAGACAGCTCTGTAGAGTCCAAGGTACCCCATCTTCTTGACCAGAAGGCGCTGAGCGTGAATGGAGAATGAGTGTGTGTCTGAGGCCTCTTGATTCATCTTATGCATGCTTCCTTGTCTAATAATCATTACATGTCAAGTGTTTAAAAATCTAGATACAGTGGACCCTCGTATAACAAAAGGTTTGTATAGCATCAAATCTGTACAACATAAAAAATTCCGTATATAGGGGAAATTTGCTTAACAGAATTGCCTATGTACAACATAAAAATGGTCACGATTAGGGATTACTCCGTTTTCAATTCATTCCTATGGGAAGTTTGTATAAAGGAAATTTTGCTTAACAGAATTACATTTGGAACAAATGTAAGGAGGAGGAATTAAAGAATCTCTTAATGAGGGTGAAAGAGGAGAGTGAAAAAAATGGGCTGAAGCTCAACATGAAAAAAACTAAGATCATGGTCAAGATCACCTCCTGGCAAATAGAAGGGGAAGAAATGGAGGCAACGACAGAGTTTATTTTCTTGGGCTCCTTGATCACTGCAGATGGCAACTGTAGCAACGAAATTAAAAGACGCCTGCTTCTTGGGAGGAAAGCAATGGCAAACCTAGGGTGCTTTTACACAACCCCTAAGATCCACTGGCCACTTAAATTCGGACCAGAGATCTTAGGGTGCGTCCCAGCGCACCTTTCAAGTACCTGCTCTTCCGGGGTGAAAATTCCTTGATGCGGTGTAATGATAGTGAGTGCGGGGCTCTCCTCGCTTCTGTTTGTTGTTGTTTTTTGGCTCCCGCCCCTTTAAGAGCTACTTAAGAGACTGGAATGTTGCCGCGGCAAGAGCGAGAGGCAGAACGGAGGTGAGCCACGTTCTTTTCTTCCTGTTTTTTCTCCCTCCCCTCACGCAGACAGGATCAAGGAAGTGCGGAGGGGTGGGGACACAGGAAGAGCGACAGTTGCTCGTTGCGGCAGTCGCCATCTGCAGTGATCAAGGAGCCTAAGAAAATAATATCTGTCATTGCCTCCATGTCTTCCCCTTCTGTTTGCCAGGAGCTGATGGGACCGGTGGAGATAATCTTAGCTTTTTGGAAGAGCTGAAGTGGATTTTTTTTAATGCTCAGACCGCAGTTGGTCCTTCGACTTCAGCCACAGTTTTGATGTCAGCAGAAACTAAGCTGTGTGTAGGGCACATTGAAGTGGAAAACCTGTGCCTCGCACAGATGTCCTTTTGCTGGGAGGAATTAAGGATGAGCCTGAAGATAAAAACCCACCCTCTGAGCAGAATCTCGCTGCATGCAACCTTGAGGCAGGTGGGCACAGCTCCAGATGTTGAGAGATAACAAGGCCCAGGTACACAACCGCAGCAGAGGCCTACGTGCTGACTGACTCCAGACATACAAGGCTCCCGACAACCAAGCCTGACAAAGCCTGCGCTCTCTCCCCAGTTAACGGTGGGCTCAGCAAGCTGGAAACGGCAGCCCGCAATGCGGCCGGGAAAGGATAAGCTGCTTGGCTGAAGCACAAATTACGGAATCAAGTTGTTTTGAGCTTTCTCTCGATACCCAGGAGGGAGAAAGAGAGGGTCAAATAGGTGGCCGGCTCAAATACTTAGGCGCTTGGAGATGATTATGAATATCAAGGAAGCAACAGAGCTGAAGCCTTTGAAATGCTATCCAGCGTCCCAAGCTGCTTTGGCCAAGGCTGGAAACCACCGGGGGCACCAGGGAGTCAGGCGATTTGTCCCGGAAAGCTTGGCATCTCGTTAGTTGACCAAGAAGTCCCGCTCAAGGGCACGGGGACAAAAAGCAATCCCCGTGCAGCAGCCAAAAAAATAAAATAAAAAGGTGCAAAATCTTATGTTGTGTATTAGAGGTGAAGAGAAAATGAAATCCAGCTTGTGGATGCTCCCAGCTACTCTTCTTCCTTGGACAAATGCCAAGAAGGCATGCCTGCAGCAATGCAAAGTATTCAAATGCACTCTAATCTTCCAAGGCTACAAAAACTGTTGGCAGCTCGGCGGTTCGAATCCCCGGGTTGCCACGCAGCGGAGTGAGGAGCTCCTGCTGATAACCCCAGGTCCTGTCAACCTAGCAGTTCGAAAGCATATAAAATAAGTAGATAAATAGGTATGGCTTTAAAAAGCGGGAAGGCAAAACAGCGTTTCCTTGCCGCCGTGCTGGCCGTGTGGCCCTAGACTTGCACAACAGTGGCTCTTCGGCTTGAATACAGAGATGAGCACTGCCCCTAGAGTGGGACATGACTAGCACGCATGTGTAAGTGTGGGGGAAAACCTTTACCTTTTCCTTTGAGGAGGAGAGCTCCATTCTCCCGTAATCCATGTAATCCTCTCTGGACACCAACATTTACCACCTCCTGCTGGCTGTTGAGTGAGTGAGATCCTGGGCCACAGAAAGCCAGAGGATGGGAATTGGATTCCTTTCAATGATTACTAGGAGACCAGTATGGCCTGCATGGCCTTGGGCCAAAAAGATGACCAGTCCCAGGGCAACCCCCAGAAGAAAAGGATAAACCACTTCTGAGCACCTCTCTAGCTGGAAACCCCCTGAAATGCCGTCGCCGTTAAGTCAGAATTGCCTTGGTAGCATATGGTTATTATAGCTGTCTGGAAACCTCAGGGGGTTAGGTTCCTGGGTGCAGGTTTAGAGGTTGGAAGTTCGATTCCCTACAGTGTCTTCTGAGAACAGAGCTAGCCGGTGTGTCCTTGGGCAAGTTGCCCAGCCCTGAGGGAAGCCGCCTCCGAGTACTGTCCTCCTTACCTAGAAAATGTTGAAAGGGGTCACCATGTCTGCATGTGCGGAAAGTGTAAAAACTTGACCTAATCTGGCTGCCTCTTTGGATGGCCAAGAGGGAAGGAGATCACCTCCTTACTGTTGCTACCTCAGGCAGCCTTCCAAGGGGTGAGTGCAGGTTCCACCAGCCTTAAAGGGGACGATGGTAACTGTAGTCCAAAGCTCCTGAAGAGCAGCAGGCTGAAGGAAGCCAGACTAAGGGCCTTTTTACACGCCCCCTCAGATCCGCTGGTCCCTTAAATTCGGACCAGAGATCTTGAGGGTTCGTTGCTGTTCCTCCGTCCCCACCTGCTCCGCACTTCCTTGTTCTGTCTGCGTGAGAGGAGGGAAAAAAAAGCCTGAAACAGGGACAAAAGAAGAAACCCTTACCTCCCGTGCGTGGAAGCTTGCTCTGAGCCCCAATCTTACTTCCTGGTTGCTCTTAAAGGGGCGGAGGCAAAAGAAAAACAACAAAAAGAAGCGAGGAGAGCTCAGGCACTCTCCGCATCAAATATTTTTCACCCTCTTCAAGCAAGTACAAGAAAAGTGCGCTGGGTCGCGCTTAGGTGGGAGGGGTCGCACTTAATTGCCTGCAAACTCCGGACCTGGTGGGGAAACATTTTTAAGGTCTGGAGCTTGCAGCCATTTGCGGCGGAGCTTAGGGGTCGCGTATAAACGCCCTAAGAGGCATACTTTACAGGCAAGGGTCACCTCTCCAAGACAGCCACCTTACTTGTGACCCCGACAGCAGCGTTGCAGGTGGGGCTCGCTTCTGGACAGTACGTAGCCCGGGAGGTATTTGGATCATAAAAGGCGGATGCTGATCAGGTGGAGGAAAAGGCCTGCGGACAAATGGACTCGCCCAGCCAACAGCTGGGTGGCCTGTGGATTAGGTGACTGGCCGGTGAAGTGGACGGCCAGTGTAATGACATCAAGGAAGTCTTGTCCATGAAACGGTACATTAAAATATGAAAGTTAGTCTTTAAGGTGCCACATGTTCTGTGTCTTTTGTATCTTTGGTTTTATTTTTCTTTGATTTTTTTTTTGCCTGAAATTCTTGAAAAGATTAACACAGCTACCCTCTCAGGAAATATTTAGTTTGTTTCATAAACAGCATAATCAGCTGTTTCCTGTTGGCCAAACGGCCATGGATTCCTTCCAGCCTGGACTTTTGTATGAGAATAAATAATAATAAAAGATACGATACGCGATTACTGTGGCAACAAAGCTCTGGCTGGCCTGGAAGAGCATGGACAAGCATTAAGGACAGGGCTGCTTTGGATACTTCCAAAGGCTCCAGACCCAGAGCGAACCCTGATAAGATGCTACCGTCAGATCAGGATTGGGTAGGGAGGAAGGAACGATCCAGTCTCTGGGGATAAAGAAAGGTGGAACGAGGTACTTGTTCTGCCAACTTGCCATCTACCAAAACAGGATTAAAATTTAAAAGTGGGGGTAAGGAATTTGGTCAGAATGCAGGGAAATTAGGAGTGCCAGTAGGGCAAAAAGCAACTGTTGCTTTGCACCAGGGGGCTCAGACCCGCCAAGTCACAATCCCCCACACTGACGTGCATTTCAGCTCAGTTTTCCTCGTGTTATTTGTACTTCTGCCGATTTTTAAAATCACTTCCATTTCTATGGATTGTGACTGCATTGTAATATGCCAGAAATCCACTGATTTTCCTTTGTTCTCTTTTATATTATGCCTTCACTTCATGTATCTTACTCTGTTTACCTGTATGATTTAAATAAATCTTCAAATTAATTGCACCTGTGGATAGTCTCAGATAATCTCTGATGAAGCCCTTTTGAACCACTGGGGCAAATAACCGTCCAAGGCGGCCTTTGGTTAGAGGGCGGCAAATAAACCGAATAAATGAATAAATAAATGAGTAAATAAATAAATAAAGGACCCCCTTTTCACAGTTCACCCTGCCTTCCATGCCAAAAGCCAACTCTCCCTGTCCTGCCACTGCTGCAGTTTTTACCTGAAGGCAGCAGGATTCAGCTCAGGACCACCAGCATTTACAAAAGCTCCCCTCCCCCTGGATTAGAAGCCATCCTGGCAGATGCAATTCTCTCACTAGAGAGAAAAAGGGCATCTCTCACAGCGAGTTCAATGCCTCTCTCTCTCTCTCTCTACCCTGACCGGTGGCTTCTTTGTACGCATTCAGGTTCTGTATATGAAAGCTGATTTCCAGCCGTTTAATATCCAGCATTTAGTATCTGCAATTCTGTGTAGTAATGTGCAATGCAGACACCCCTTTGCTCTGTGCAGAACATCTCAGCCTGCGACTTCCCAATCTCCGAAGAAATCAATACGAGCCTGAATTGAAATCCACAGGCTCAGAAAACCCTGCAGAAAGAGTCAATGCCATCTGAGAGCAAACACACTTGGATCGGATCCATATTTTTGAGTCTCATGAGCCAGGGTCGTGCTTCCAGAAAAAAAAATCGCTCCGAAACCATCTCTTAAGCACTTCCACTCCGGGTGGCAGAGAAACTGCGAGACAAACAAAAGGCTACTCACTCCCTGCTTGGATGACACCCTCTTTATTCAAAAATATATTTATGAGACATTTCAGAATATACTGCTGCTAAAATGGCAGCCTATATCTCTAAATCTTTATCTCCAGATCAATTCATATACAGATTTAAGAAAGCGCCGGGGGGAGGGGGGGGGAGGAGAATCTGTTCTCAATGCAAGACCCCCTGAAGCACCACCCTGCCCCCAACTTCCCCGTGCCTACGGGCCCTCCCCGAACCTTCAATGCACACTGGTTTCCTTCCAGTTGCGTTAAACAAAACAGACATGGAACATCCGGGCCGCCAAAATTGTGCTGCAAAGCCCAGGCTTACGCACGAGGTTTCTCCCATGACTCCCAAGATCTGCTAAGGGGGAAAGGGATCACGGTTGGACCCTGGTCATCTGGGGAAGGAGGTCTGCCCGTGAAGAATGCGGGCGTCAGAACTGCTCGGTCCCTGCAGTGTGCAAACGAATGCCACTCTGGGGCTGGTTCTGCTAAGAAATAAATTAGGGTATTGGATATTTCCAGGCCAAACAGAAGGAAGATGCACAAGGGGCAAGACCTTCCCGTCAAGACCAAGGGGAGACCCCTCCTCTCCTCCGAGAATGGAAGGACAGCTATTGCGATTCCCTGTGTAGTTGTGGTGGGGGTGGTGGGGGGAGAGACCTGCTTCAATAGGGGAAATGAGACCCCCCCCCCAAACCATCAGTCAGTGCAAGTGTGGGCTCCACCTCCACCCTCTGCCTTTGGTCTTTCAGATGCTTTGGACTTCCGCTCCGCCGACCCCTGGGTAGGTGGATGGGAACAGAATGGGAACACAAGCCTGTCCACACCTGGTGCAGCTGGGAGCTTCCCAATCCCGTGGGCTCCCACTCGCCCACCACTGGACCTGGACCTGTGGGAGCTGCAGCCTAAAAAACATTTAGAGGGTGCCAATCAGGAAAGGCTGGTGCCGACGCACCCACCTTGCTGCCCTGCTGACACGGGCCAGCTGGTTGAGGGAAAAGAACAAACCAAGACAGGAACACGGACCACCGGCCAGCACAATTGGCAAGGGATGCTTCCGAGGGCAGCTCCTGTTCTGCTCAATGGCCCAACAGCTGCTCCTTCTCAGATGTGTCTTCTTGCAACCCTCCTCCAAGGGCAGCCAAATCAACCCACCGACAGAGGAACTGAACGGGCAGGGCTTTGGCACCGCTTTACGAGAGGGAGACTGTCGTCCTTGAGGAAGGGTGTTCTACAGAAAGCCGTCTACACCCACTGCCTAAAAACCCGCCGCGTGTCACTGGGAAACGCAGCAGGATGACCAGGCCGGACACAAGACAGACCAAGGAGGCTGGGCAAAGTCTGCTGAGGGCGACGGGTGCTGCAAGAAGGCTGAGTTGGCGATCAACCAAGACAGCGGCTCTTTGGCCCCTTGGAGAGGTCTGAGCCCCTTCCCACGCACGTGCTGCAAAAAAAGCAGCTCTACCACCCGGAGAGCAGGAACCTCAGCTGCGTGACTGTCTTCACACAGTGAGGGCCAGGAAATTAAGCTTGACACACACCAAACTAATTCAGAAACAACCCAGTTCTTTTTATACAGTTGGGGGGGGGGGCTCAGGATGGGGTGGGGGACCAAACCATAAATCAACTTTTTTTTTTTTTGGACACACAACTTGCTACAGGCGGTGGTGGAAACCGGAAGTGCAAAGAGGACTGTGTTGACAAGCACGAGAGAGGATGCTTGTCTTCCTTCCAAACACACACACACACACACGCACATGCACGCACACACACGCACACACAGAGAATCACACCTGCCCCGTCCCAAGGAGCAGGTCCTGCTGAGAGATCCGAGGAGGGACTCTGCCCGCGCTGCCAACGTCGTCGCTGCTTCCTCGGAGGACGGCCCATCGCCTGGAGGTGATGCTCTCTGCTGGCGTTCAGTGGAGCAGGGGTGGGAAGGTCATGCAGGCACACCCTCGTGCCCTAGTCTAGTCAGTCGAGAAAAGGTCCCCCGCCGAGGGCAGAGGGGCCAGCCCTCCTGTCACGTTGGGCAACAGGGACAGGTCGGGCAGGCTCTGGATGTGAGATTTCAGCTCCTTGCGGACTTGCGTGACCCGAGCGAGCTTCTGCTTGTATTCCTGGAATCAGAGAAACACAAGGCAAGAAGGGGTGAGACTCAGCCCTGCAGGTCCTCCCTTGGCACCCCTCCCTGCCAGACGGCAGTCTACAGCCCCCAGGAAGAGAGCTCTACTCCTGACATGAGGCAGAGGGGCCCTTTTCAGCCACTGGCGGGCTTGGCCACACTCTCGGGCAGCTCCCGCACGCGTACACGGGAAAGCCACAAATCCAGACACAGCAAACAGCAAAGGAAAACGGAAGTTCACCTCGGGTCAAACATGTCCCCATGGGATCCTGACAAGGGCGGCTGTTCATTTCACCCTACCCTGCTTCGCATCCACAGGGCAAGGGAGGCTCTTTGATCCACCCACCACGCAGCAGCCTTTACAAAACCAGAGTGCCTGCAAATGCTGATGAGGGGCGGCAGAAGAGCTGGGACGAGATGCCGGGCTGCTGTTTGACCCTGAGCTCCGAACACCCTGCTCGTATTGTAAATGGACCCCATGAACTGTTGTTTTGCAGGAGGTGCCTTGAAGCACCTGAGCTTCCCAGCCCTGCTGGCCGACACATCCCTCTCCTGATTGCAAGAACAGCATGCACTGCTACGGACCTGACTGTGGCGCCCTGGCAGGCTCTCCACATGTGCTGGGGGTGGGGGTGGGGGTGGGGAAGCGAAACGCTTTCACCCACTCCAGCCGATAACACCAATATGGATTTCCTTTGACATTGTATGTCCAAGCTATGCAGGTTGCAAGACCACGAAACGCAACAGACGATTCTTCCAGTGACTGCCATGCAAAAGGTGCACCGCCAGAGAGGACGGGGAAGGTCAGGAGGAGGGATTTCAAGTTCAAAGGGCCCCAGTGTTCAACAGAGAAGGAGGAAGGGCCCAAGCAAGGGAGGGAGCTATGAAAGGCCACCTCCAGGAACCCTTCACCGCTGGCGGGAGCATCCTGTTGAAGCGTTAGGAGCCTGACAGCCTGAAAGCGCAGGCCCACCTCAGCCTGGCTTTTTGACGGGAGGCCCTAAGGCCCCCTGGGTGGGCATTCAGGCCCATGTCCTCTGTACCACCTAGGGAGGCACCACCTTCAAAAGCAGCCTCAGCTTATTCATTCCTTTCATTTATGCCCGAGAGGCCTCCACCTCTATCTGGTTGAGTGAGGGAAGCATAATATACATAGGCTTCTGTCGACAGGGAACACAAGTGGGAAAATGTGGAGAATGTCTACTGGGCAGAAGGTGGACAGCCTGGTTTTATGGCTAGTGGGCGTGAGATGGGATTCTTTTCTAGAAATGAAATGTTTCCTAAAACTGGAGGCATTGCAAATGGAAAGAAAAAAACCAAATTGAGCAATTTCAAAGTTGCAATTAACTTTTTTCACCTTAATAAAGCCATCCTCAGGAAGGAGTTACATATATCACTTGCATGCACTCAAGCCTCCCAGTTGGCTAAATTTTGGATATTAAATGGCACGAAGTGTGTCCTATGGTATTTGTAAGTGCTGAGCCTCTTCCTAAGCAAAACTTTGCATTTTTAATTATACCACTCAACCCACTCACACTCCTTTCCACAAAATGTTTCAGCTGAGTTAATGCTGGTCTCCAGAAAATGTTTTGAAAGAGAGAGAGAGAGAGAGAGAGAGAGAGAGGCAGAGGGCTGGAGGACTTTCCAGAAGAAGTCCGTGGTCAAAGCCTTCCAGGCGACCCAGGTCACAGCCATTTGGGGAGCCCAACGCATTCTCTAAATGCACTGGGAGCATTTGGCCCTACGTTGTCACGGAGGCATTTCCAGAGTGTTCCGTGGGCCTTGCCCTCCACTCCCCAGGCGGCCGCAGACTGGCAAAGCCTTGGAGCGCCCGGGACACGAAACACTCCTCCTAACAAGGAGCAGGAAGATGGGGTGAGGTGGGGGCACCATCACGAGGCCTCCTCTTCCTCCTAAGCGCCCACTGGGCCAAGGACTCAAGAGATGAGTGGTCAACAGACACAGGCAACCTCACAGAAACCCCATACACTGGTGACTATGAAGGAAACCCCTCATGCATCTCTCCCCCACCCCCCACTCCACCACCACCACACACATGCACAAACATGAGGGGGGGATTTTGTTTCTCTAGTCAGGACATTTGCCTATCTAGTCATCTAACCCTGTGGCAGTGGTGAGGGTTCATTCCTCCACATGGTGCCATTGCACCGTGCCATGCTTGCAACTACCAGTAGGAACAAACTGCAGTGACAAGTTCAGGAACGGAAAGACCGCCTCAACCACACTGGACTCCCCCTAAAACCTGAGCATCTAGAGACTGTTGCCACCCATGGAACACCCCCCCCTCCAAACATCTTGTGTCCCATCTCGAGGTCCATGGTGGCATCGCTGGCAACATGTGAGCAAGGGTGAATGTGGCCCGGTGGCATTGGCGAGAACTCACTCCTGTGCTTTGCAATAGACAACTGCCAAATGGTTTTGTGATGCAAAAACCTGACTCTCCATTTCACAAGCAAAGGCATCCTTGCTGAGACTGCCAGTGAAAGAAAAGCAAAGTCACTCTGGTTCAGTCTATTAAGCTGCCACCAAGAAGCACCCCATTAAGGAGCTCCTCTGCGTTGCCCTGAATAAGAGATAGAGAGCGATCTTCTTGTACCTCAACAGGCTTAGAGACAGGAGGCCGATACAGCTGAGTCTACAGATAGCCTTTCTGCCAAGGAGTCGGTGCTTAGAAATTGAAGTCGATGAGCCCAGGAGACAGTGATGGATGCTGTGCTGTGAGAACCGGGCAAGGGAGAGGAAGGAGGGAGAGCAAGGGGGGGGGAAGAGAAGAGGAATGAAAAACAGCCAGCTTCTGCTCTCACTTCCCTAAAATCAAAAGGGACCTGAATAGCCTGGCTCTTTCTCTCCTCATTTCTGGGAGGAGGAAGAGGAGGAACGCAGAAACACCCGGCTCCATGACCTTGGAGGGGGGAAGCATGCTGGACTGGGGCACCTCCCTTATGAGGAAAGGCTAAAACATTGGGGGCTCTTTAGTCTGGAAAAAAGGCGCCTGAGGGGGGATATGATTGAGACGTACAAAATAATGCAGGGTATGAGTAAAGTGGATAGAGGGAATCTGTTCTCCCTCTCACAAAATACCAGAACTAGGGGACATACACTCAAACTGAGGGCTGGGAGAGTGAGAACAGAGAAAATATTTTTTTTCACCATGTGTTGTTAATCTGTGGAACTCCCTGCCACAGGACGTGGTGATGGCATCTGGCCTGGATGCCTTCAAAAGGGGATTGGACAGATTCCTGGAGGAAAAGTCCATCCCAGGTGACAAACCGTGAGGGAGATGTGTCATCTCCAGGCTTAAAACTGGGGTACTTTAAGGGCCAGATGCAGGGGAGTAGAATCAGGAGACAGAGATCTAGTCTCATGCGCTCCCAGATGCATCTGGTGGGGCCGCTGTGAGATACAGGAAGCTGGACTCGATGGGCCTTTGGCCTGATCCAGCAGGGCTGTAGTTACGTTCTTATGTTTTTATGTAGGAACTGGCCCCTGTAGTCCATCTTCTCACCTCTCCCGGCCGTTGGATGGGACAAAAGGACAGCTCGTGTCAGAGGAAGGGCTTGGGTGGTCCTTCCTGGAAGGGCTTTGTGCTGCTAGGGAAATGGAAAGCCAACACCTCCCCATTCTTTCACTAGAAATGCTGTACTTCTGCTCTGCAGTGCCCTCCCCCCTCCTCACCTGCCTTGGAAAAAACACTCTTATCTTTTCCCACATAAAAAGGGCAGACACACTATGAGAGATATTAAAAACTGAAAGGGGAAAATGCTGGCCGCAGGGGGGGGGGAGAGACCTTTTCTTCCCATCCACCCCTTCAAAAAGGGGGAAAGAGTTTTCCTACCTCCACCCTCCCTCCCACCATGTTTCTCTGGCCTTCCTATTTCCACCCGTTGCCCTGACTTTGGATCCTTGGTTGCTGGTCCCCATCACCCGGTCCAAGAGTGTCAGATTTTCCACGAACAACAGGAACATTGCAAGGTCCCCTCGAGGTCAGGCTGCTTGGAAGCGGAGTGCCTCTCCGAAAAGGCATTTCCACCCCCAGAAAAAAAAATTGGCTTTGCACGTCGAGCAAGTTCTTTGATCAAGAAACAGCAACTGGCTCGAAAACGACTCTTTCAGTGATGAATGGACCTGGCGTGCTTGGTCTTGGACATCTCTTTCTTTTTTCCCTCTGATTCAAGACTCATAAATAACTTAAAATATTTAGATTCGAGGGCCGGCTCCAAACAGCTGTACAAACAGCCCGAGTGGAGCTTATGCTTGAATTTCTGGACATAATTCTGAAAAATCTGAACGCGCATTTGGGTCTGTTCATAAGCATGAACGTTGGCCTTATGAGCATCTCCACATTTTGTTCAACATGACGCATAACTGCCCACTGTTCTTGTCGCCTTAAAAAAACAGCATCTCAGCGGCTGGGTGCGTAGCGGTCGAGAAAACGCTGAGACAGTTGACGGGGCCAAACTTTTTCCCCTCGACACTCAAAAGCCCCTTCCTAAGGGCTGCCTTTGGAATGAAAGTTTTCTAAGGCCAAAGCAATGCCGGCTGGCCTTTTCATTCTTGGCCTCCCTAGGGAACACTAGAAAAGGATTTGTTTCCAGAGGGCTTTCTCTCCAGAGCAGCCCAGTTGACCAACCAGTGGGGACACAATGTTGTGATAGGGCATCAAGTCAAAACCAACTTATGCCCACCCCGACAGGGCTTTCAACAAGGTAAGTGAGAGATCTAAGGAGTGGGTAGTTCCTCTCTCTAAGTAAATTTCCATGGCCAAGTGGGGATTTGAACTTTATTCCCCAGGGATCCAGTCTGCCATCTGATCAGCTACACCACACTACCTACTAAGCATCTGGCCGACTTTCTTATTGTCCTATTAGTGCCGAACCAGTATTCTGGGTGGTTTACAAAGAGTTAAAACCAAAGCTTCACAACAAAACACTGAATTATAACACAAACAGCAACCGTGCCAAGAGCATTTAACGAACCAACCAGCGGTGCTAACAAGTTAACGCAGAAAAGCTGAGCTGGAGGCAAAATGTTCAACCAGGGTCAGATGGAAAACCCTCTACGAAAAGATGAGTTTTCAAGAGTCTACTTTTAAAAAATGAGGGAAAAGGCCAGGTGCAACTCCTTCGGAAGCTGGTTCCATAGTCTTGGTGCCAACATGGAGAAGGCCCTACATAAGGTACAGGACCTTTGGGCCTCTCTCAGGGTGGCTACTTGGAGAAGCCTGGCCTGAAGACGTTTGGTGGGTCAGGCAGATGAAACTGGCGCAAGACTTTCCAACAGGTCATAAGAACATGAGAACAGCCTTATTGGAAAAGGCCATCACAGCCCATCCAGTCCAGCATTCTGTCTCACACAGCAGTTTTTATTTTATTTATTTTTATTTATTTTTATATTTATATCCCGCTTATCTCCAACAAGGACTCTAAGCGGCTAACAACAAATCATAATACAACAAAAGAAATACAAGAATAGCGAGTTAAAACAGACGGTATAATATCCTTGCAAATCCTAAGATCATAAAACCTAAGGCCTCCAAACGCGTCCCAGCACGTCAGAGACGTAAATCCTAAAATAAATTGGAGACACCAATGGGCATAATAATAAAAATAGTCGCGGCGATGGCGGAAAAAGAGGAAAAAAAATTAAATTAAATTTCGCCAAAGGCCTCTCGAAATAAGAAGGTCTTTAGAGCTTTTCGAAAGGCCTGCAGGGACTCTGCAGAGCGCACTTCGCTGGGGATGGCGTTCCATATGGATGGGGCTGCCACAGAGAAGGCCCGGTTTCGGGTAACCGTCTTCCGGGCCTCTCGAGGGGTGGCAACCCGAAGCGAGTGCGCTCGCACCTGCCGAACTGGACGGACCGAGGTGGATCGCTGGACGATACGCTCTGACAGGTAGTCCGGTCCTAAGCCATGGAGGGTTTTATAAACTAAAACCAAGACCTTGAATCTAATCCGGGCCGCAACGGGCAACCAGTGCAGGCAAGCCAGGACTGGGGTGATATGGTCATAACGACGCACACCAGCCACCAGCCTGGCTGCCGCATTCTGTACCCGCTGCAGGCGCCGGAGAAGAGTCAAGGGCAACCCCATGTAGAGTGCGTTACAGTAGTCCAGTCTCGAGACCACCAGTGCTTGGACCACTGTTCTCAGAGAGTCAACATCCAGGTACGGGCGGATCTGGGCGATCTGACGAAGAAGTTCACTAGTTGCTTCAGGGTATTCCCAAGCAGATGTCTTCACCTGCTTAAGATTCCCTTTTGTCTGTTCTCACTCTCCCAACCCTCAATTTGAGTGGATGTCCTCTAGTTCTGGTATTTTGTGAGAGGGAGAAGAGCCTCCCTCTATCCACTTTATTCATGCCCTGTATTATTTTGCACACACCAATCATATCATAAGAAAGTAAGAACAGCCCTGCTGGAAGAGGCCACCACAGCCCATTCAGTCCAGCGTTCTGTCTCACACAGCGGCTCACCATTTGCTTCAGGGGATTCCCAAGCAGATGTCTTCACCTGCTTACGATTCCCTGCAAATGGCATTGAGAGATCTCCTGCCTCTCTCTCCAACCCGGAGGTTGGATCCAAACCCCAAAGGGCTTTATATGTGGAAATATTCTTGGTGAGAATACAGGAAGGCAAGAATGAATAACACATCTTTCGATACGAACTAGATGAGCCCTTCGAGTGAAATGTTGCAAAATGATAATAGTACTGTATTTCCAAACTACAAAGAAGTAGGAGAGGGAAATAGGTTGGAAGAGGAGCCCACGACGCAAGGAAGATCCATAAGTCCTGTTTGGGTTACCTTAACAGGGCCTGCCATGCTTGGTTGTGGTTGGCCACTTTCTCCAACACCAGGTGGGTTGGATTCCAACTCCCACCATCCCCGGCCAGCAAAGAAATTCATTCCCTTTGCTCATAAAGGGACCCAACTGTAGCTACAAGACCACAACGAGGAGGTAGAGAGGAGTTTCCCTTCTCTGGTAATATTAAAACTCCAGGTCATTTGCTGAACACACAGCGCATGGCTCAGCTCAAATATTCGGGACAATGGTTTCAAACTACAGGAAAAGAGATTCCATTTGAACATTAGGGAGACCTTCATAACGGTTAGAGCTGTTTGGCATAAGTGGAAGATGCTGCCACAAAGGAGGGTGGTGGAGTCTCCTTCTTTGCAGGTGTTTAAGCAGAGGCTGGATGGCCATCTGTTGAAAATATTGTGATGGGGGTTCCTGCACGGCAGGGGGTTGGACTGGATGGCCCTTGAGGTCTTTTCCAACTCTATGATCCTATGATTAATATCTGTTGTCACAATAGGAGAGAGCGGTCCAAATACACAGAGAGGGAAGGCTAGACAAATTCATGGAGGAGATGGCTAGTAGTCAAAATGGCTAGCAGTAGCTCCAGGATCCATATCCTTCTCGAATTGGCCACTGTGAATCATAAGGAGAGTACAGTTGCATACAGTAATTTACAAACATAATTTGTTCTGGAACCATACCGGTAAACCAAAACTCTTATATCAAAGCAAATTTCTGCATAAAAAATAAGGTAAACACAGCTGCTTTGTTCTGGGGTCCCATAGGCCACATACTGTACACACAACATGTCAAAACTCACAAAAGAAGGTGGCTAGAAGTCCACGTCCACACCTTGGTTCAGCTACCTGGCTGTGGAATCTGCTCTGCTTGGAACTAACAACTGGATTTTGCTCTGTATTTTTAATGTGACAATAACAAAGTGCAATTTGTAGCCCTATACACGCTTGACTAGCTGCCCCACGACTAAAAATGGTTTGAAAAAATAAGAATGTTGAAAACAAAATAAATAAAAATATAAATACAGTGGATCCCTGTATAACAAACGGTTTGTATAGCATAAAATCTGTACAATGTAAAAAATTCTGGAGACGGGAAATTTGCTTAACAGAATCGTCTATGGGGCAAATCCGTACAACATAAAAACGGTCACAATTAAGGATTATTCTGTTTTCAATGCATTCCAATGGGAAATTTGTATAAAGGGAAATTTGCTTAACATAATTTCATTTGGAACAGATTAATTCCTTTATACAAGGTACCACTGTATAAAGAAAAATATAACCCTAACCTAAAACTCCCCTTTGGAAATGTTCCTGGCTGGTGCAAGGGAGACCTCTATTCCTTTCTCCTTCCTCTGCTTTGGAGGCTAACTGAGATGGAATGTTCTATACCGTCGCCATTGGCTCACTTGTGATCATGTGACCTGCTCCAGTGCTTGTATATCAAGACACTGCTCCTTGATCAAGGCAAAACTTAGAAGAATTGTTTGCTTCTCTTGAAAAACGTGCTTAGACCAATGTATTACTGTATTTATGCCCTGCTCATTGTCTTCTCATGGGCACCTGGTTGGCCACTGAGCCAGATAAGCAGTGTTATGCTTACTGAGCCCCGTGGCAGAGTGGTTAAATGCCTATACTGAAGCTAAAACAGTGCTAACAACCTGGGGGTTCTATCCCAGGTAGCCGGCTCATGGCTGACTCAGCCTTCCATCCTTCCAAGGTCGGTAAAATGAGTACCCCACTTGCTTGGGGGGGCAATGTGTAGCCTGCATACTGTAATTAAACTGTATACCACCCAGAGACTACTTGAAGTGGTGTATGGGGCAGTATATAAGCAGAACACTTTATGCCCTAACTTTACCAATCCCATTGTGCTGACAGGCCTCAAGAAGAGATTGGTAAGATAATGACTTAGCTTTTAAGTTACAAGTGTTAATGGGTGAACATTGTATGGGGGAAAAAGGTTAATGGGGAGACTTTGGGAAGAGGGAATGAGCTCAATGAGATGAGGAGACAAAGGAGAGTTCAACGGGATGCACTTCCGATTCAATACAAAAGCAACCAACCAGCACCCACACACTCACACGGGAGGAGAGACGGCCAACAAAGAGGGAGTGAGCGTGACCAGTCAAGCAGCCACCCCTGGGGCATCCGGCCATCAGGCAGCCGATACGACCGCTAAAGAGACAGTAAGCAATTTGCTTGGCCCACTCCGTGGAAATGACTTCCCAGCATGCCTTGGCTTCAAAGCTGCAACATCTTAAAAGCCTGGCCATGCGGCCATCTGCAAGGTGGCTTAGGCTTCGTGGAGGCAAATCCAGGCCGTCCGATACAGGCTCCAGCTCAAGCACACTTCCAAGTTCCAGAGCAGGCATCAGAGTGGGATTTAAATATTACAACTCCTTTTTCCCTGTAATGCTCCTCTAAGCCTCCTAAGTGATCACAGCTGCTGCTGACACAGAAGAGTCTGGTTTGCTCGGTGGCGTGGATCCTCTTCTGTCAGTTTCCAAATACCACTCTTCAATCTGGCCAGCAGGCAGGCGCCTGCTTATTTACCGACATATGCTGGGTCATCTCAATGGACGGAAAGATCAGTTGTAGCAAGACGTTTGAGGACCAGGAGGCCTTTGCTGGGAAAGCCTATCGGAGACTTATCGCAGGCTTCTCCGGGTATCAGGGTGCCCTCCCTCCTCTGGTCAACAGGCCCTAAAAGGAGACACTCACTAGGGCAGGGATGGCAAACCTTTTAGAGACCGAGTGCCCAAACTGTGAATCAAAATCCACTAATTATTCACAAAGTGCCAATACAGCAATTTAACCTGAATACAGGTGGCTGTGAAGGGGCAATGTCCGGTACCCACAGAAAGGGCTCCGGGGGCCACCTTTGGCACCCGTGCCATAGGTTTGCCAACACTGCACTAGGGAGTCGCCACCTCCATCCGTCTGTTGAAGATGCTCTCTGTTGTTTGGGCAGAGGGTGATGCCTCTGGACCAGGCCTGCCCAAACTTTGGTCCTCCTGATGTTTTGGACTACAGCTCCCAGAATTCTAAGCTTAGATTGCCAATGGCAAAGGACTGTGGGAGTTGCAGTCCAAAACATCTGGAGGGCCAACGTTTGGGCAATGCTGAACGCAGCGAGGCAGGCCACACGTGTTGACCTGAAGGCCCTTCATACAGCAAGTTGCCATGAGTGTGTCTGGCTACCTTGAAGGAAACCCAGATCGCCCCACAATAAGCTGGTCCAGCTTCATTGGTCAGAACAGCTGATCAGCTGCTAAAGCGTCTGGTTAGAGGAGATATGCCAGGCATTGGCCCAAGACTAACACAAGAGACCAGCTAAGAGCCAGAGAGGTGCTACTGCCCCAGGAGCCGTGTGCTCAGACCATGCTGAGCAGGTGGGAGGATTTGCAACATGAAAGCCCAGTCAGTCGTCACCACCGGCTGCCGTCTCCGCTCATCTATTTCGCTTCCCCCCCGTCAGAAAATGTCCCCCTCCAGAGGAGTGCCAACGTCAATCACAGGATGAAGGGGGAGAGAAGACTGCCAGCCCCGTGGTGCCTCTTCAACGCAAGCACTGGGTGGGAAGCACGGCATCGTTTGAGTAGGCATGAGGGGCTTTTAGGAAGGAAAGAAAGATCATCCCCAGGGGTAAGGGAAGGAGCTTGGGGCCCACAAATTCCTACAGCTCATTCAAGGGAGCCTTTTGACCTCCAGACCAAAAGACAAAGAACCAGTGACGACAAAATGGAGTGGCAGCCACCCACTGGAAATGGACGAGACCACTTTATGGACAACAGGTCTAAAAGCTCTCGTCACCAACCCTGAGAAAACAAGACCTCCGTTTATGAAGGCAGGCCTTCCTTGAGAACCCGCTGGAGACCATGTCCACCAGAATACTGAACATGGCAGGCTGCTGGTCTCATTCAAGGCGCTTTAGCGATCTGGCCGTGCCATAAGGGTGCCTGGAGGCACCTAAAGCCACGCCGTAGCTCCTCCGTCAGTCCAAGTCAAGGCAAGAGAACGGCCACTGAATCTTCAAGCAAAGACCCACCCTACAATTCATAAGGGAGCATTTAGTAGAAGTAGCTGGAAAGGGACCAAGGTGCTTCTAGGGATGCTCTGGGCATATCGTTCATTCACCATGAGGGTGACGGCTCAGGGGGCAGAGCATGTGCCCCACAAGCAGAGGGACCTAAGGTTGATTCTGGAAGGCACCTGGAGGTCAAGAGGCTCTGCTATAATAGGAGGTGGCGGAAATCCCTCTCCCTCACTCCAGCCCCTCTCTTCCTCTTCCTGCCCGAAGGGACCCTGCAAGAGAGATGATGCTGGGCACAGGGTGCGTAACCCAACGTGCAGCCACCTCCCAAGTGTCACAGCACATTTCTTGGCCAAAGAGGTCGTTTGCCCTCGCTGTGCAAGCCCCTTCTCTCTGCTGGCCGCCCAACCCTCATGAGGCCTGCCAAGTCCTGCGGAATGTGGGTACATAACTATTTATTTATTGGGGAAACATAATAAATGAATAATAACTAAAAATGTATTTATTGGCCTGCCACTAGAGTAAACCCCCCCATTTATCGCAGGTTGGATGCAAGTGGCCCCATTCCCTCTTTCACTTCCCAGCTTCAGTCCAGTGTACGCCCTGAAAGAAGGTAATTGGGGGGGGGGGTTGCCTTGGGAGTCAATAGACAAGATCAGAAGTCAACCCAGCTCGATGTTGAAGCGGCAAGATCTTTTCGATCAGGTGCGGTGTTGCAAATCTGTAAACTCACTCGGGTACCTTGGTGGTGGTGGGGGTAATCAGTGTTCACCTGTCAAGGTGGACAGCCCATTGTCTTTCTGGTGAACAAAAAGGATGCTACATTTCTCAGAGAATTTTCCACCCTATGTACCAGGGGAAGGGGATTGATAACTGACTGGAACTGCAGATGGAATTAAGGAAATGGCTGCAATGTGCATTTCAGGAGAATGTGACTTCATTCTGATGACCTCCCCATGGTGGACAGCTGCCAAGACATAAACCCCAGCAGCACACAGAGAGGCTCCAGTTCAACAGAGGCAGCTCTTCAAAGCAGGATGTGGAAGGACAAACAAAATCAGGATAACTGACCAGCACAGATCTATTACTGGGTCACTGGCCCCTCTCCCACCGCCCAGAGTTGGCCTGCATCCCCAACAAATGACAGGGAGATTGCCCTAGAAAAAGAAACAATTCCAAGCCATAAAGACACAGTGGACCTTAAACCTATTAAGTAGTAGGACATCCAAAGGCAGCTGCTGGGCTGGAAGGCTAAGCAAATGACAGGTGAGATCAGTTGTGCCCCCCACCCATGTCCTGCTGAGATGCGAATTCAGAAAGGTTGAAGGCACAACGGAGGTGGAAGAGCAAGCCATCAAAAGGGCCAGCGAGAACTGCTATTTAAAACAAGTCTTCCCCTTCCCAGTCTCACAGAGTGGCTTTGGACCTCTGCTGCTCTTTGAAGGGTGTCTCAAATTTTGCCTGAGAAATCCGTTCCCACTTCTGCACCCCAAGCATTCAAGGGTTTGATCTACTGCTACTCAAGCGGAGAGGAAATGCTTGTGTTAACTGGGGTTCTTTCTCTTCTCGGCAACTCCTTGCGTTAGGCTCACTGCCTGCCCCCCTATCATAGACTGCGGTTCTTGGGCTCACAGGGTATCCGGAGGGTTAGGAGAGATCTCCTGCTCAGTGAGAGCATTTCTGTCCACTGCTGTGGACACAAGAATCTGAAAGCAACCATGCTGTCACCATTCATCCATCCACCCAACCTTCATTCCTTACTTTCTTACTTGCTTCCTTCCTTTGATTTTTCTACAGCCCCATCTAGTCTAAATGTGACTCTGCTGCTGCTTCCTAACAAAACTGGATGAGGCCCACAAGCGTATCGGTGCCACCTAAGTGAAGAAGGGGCAATCCATGCAATCTAACAAGTAGGCTTCAAATTTTGATCTCCCCACCCCACCCCACCCAAAGAAGAAAACGACCTATGATTTCATTTCACAGAAAAACGACACGGATCAGCAGTTGCTCCTTCTGTGAAAATGGAAACTAACAAGCTTCAGATAGCTCAATGCAGTAGTTCTTGGGAAAGGGAGCCTTTAAAGTGGGGTGGGGTCAAAAAAGGATACGCACGCACGCACCTGTTCCTTTCAGGCAATTTGAACAAAAACGGCAAACACCCTGAGGGTTCCACTAGGTGACAATCCTGCAAAATTTCAGGATCGGCACAGGAATTAAAGAGTTCTGAGGAACGCAAAACTTTTACAGTCTTCTATTTATTTAAGTAAGGCTGAAGGTACAGAAGCAGCAACACCTCCATCCTTGAAGTGGACCGCTCACACTTTCCGAAGGAGGTATCTGGAAGGGTACACAGTAGAGAGAATGACGTTTTATACGTACCCCACCAAATGCCCCTGAGCTCTTAGAGGGAAGACAGCGAACTGCAGCCCCCATCGCCCTCTTTCCTGGCCTTCTCGAGGGCAGCTGCAGGGGTCAAACTGGCGTTCCAAATTTGAACCTGGAACTCTTTTTCCAGAGCAGGCAACCTTTAAGAGAAGAAGTGGCACTGGGATCTGGTTTGCCACTGCTGAAAGAGGTGCCACGTGCAGCGGTTTGATTCCCCTCCAAAGGCACTGTTTCAGGTTCACCCGGTGCGCCTTTACATCCCCCAGCTAGCCTTTGGGTCTTGCCACGTGAGAGGCAGCCGCCGCTCTATCATCACTAGCCTCGGGCATCCTCCCATCTCCTCCAACACTGCGTCCCGGCATTACGGATGCTTTGGAAGGGCAGCTCCCAGCAAGGGTGTTCAGAGTCCCAGGATCTCCCGGTCAACAGGCTGAAATGAGTAAACACTGGCAACTCTACGTCAATAAGGTCTAGCTGCTGAATTTGCCTTGGCTGATGAGCCGTCATGTCAGCAGCCGCTAAATTACCCTTCTGATGTTCAGTTAATCCCTGAGACAGGGATTAACTATTTAAAACAGAAGATCAATGAAAAATCACTCTGAGAATCTGAAAATACCAAGGGCATACGGCTACTTGCCTTGTTTGATCGGAGCACCGCAGACCTTTCCTGACATGCTAGGAAAAAATAATCCTAACTGGGGTTGCCAGATAGGAAGCCAATTTCTCTTCTCAACTCCTTCCAGAAACAGGGCAAGAAGTCATTTTTTCATCCATTTCTGGAGGGAAACTTTTTTTTTTTTCTGCAGAAAAGACCACGAGGATTCTGGCAGCATTGCAAAAGCTGAATACAGCTATGACACCATGACCTTCCTTTCCACGGCAATCAACAGCTAATCTTCAAAAGAAAACTCTGTCCATTTTCATAAGGTTGACTATGTCGTGTATTTCGCCATTTTGTTCTCTTGCTTTGGAAGATACGATTCACGAGAAGGCTGAAAAAACAACTTCTCAACAGAAGCCTGTACAGATAAGCTTTTTAAACAGACAGCTGGAAACAGATCACATGTTATAGTTTGGTCAGCACTTTTCAGCCTCTACCTCTCATTCTTGTTCAGAAACCCTTTTCATGGTGGAAAGAATCCAAGAGAGGAAGGCTTCACCCTCATGTCATCATTTCCCTCCTCAGTGAACAGTAGCATTCACTGACAAAGGAGGCCATCACAAAGTCTTTTGCAAGGCCTGTCCCTTCGTACGTGCTTTCCACGCACAGGCACCAAAGGCTGTGCCACCCGGCACAGACCCTAACAAATGAAACCTTGCAGTGTGACCAGAGGGTCGGCAGCAAGACAGCCAGTGGCACGGGCAAAGGCGACAGGCACCAACCCTTCACGGCTGAGCCTTGGCCATGAGTGTCGCATTCCTCACATCAGACAAACAAGCTCATTTCAACATCACTGTAAAAGGTACACTGCTTCCTTGCTTGCTCTTAGAGCTTCTACCACTCCACGCTGAGCATCTGGCTGTTTACGCCTAACAGCTCCAATGCAACCACACTTGCCAGACCTGAGGAATTGTGTACGAGGGCCAAGATGAAAGCCAAGGGCAGGACGAGCGGCAAAGGCAGCACGCAGCCGACGACAAGGCAAATGCCTGCCTCCTTCTGGACAACTCTGCCCTCCGCAACCACTCACGTCCCGCCCATGAACAGCTGCTCCGAACCGTCGGTGCACGACCGCCGTAGGAAGCTCGTAATGGGCTGCCCGGGGGCAGCGCAGCAGATGGCAGAACGACATACAAGCAGAGTCATTAATTACATTCCTGGATCAGCCTTGGGCTGCGCAGCAGAAGACACGGCTTTGCTAGGAGGAGTACATTTCAGGCAGATGACACTCGGCCACCCTCAAACCCTTTTTTCCTTTGCAACTGGACAGGCCGTGCCGGGTAAAAAAAGCCACCAATAACTACGCATGGTTCTGAACCACAACCATGTGAGGTCTCTAGAAAAGGCATTTTAACCCTTCAGGCACATACTTGTCGTCAGGATCAGGTCAATCAAGGGTTGCCAGGGGTTTGACTGAATTGGTGTTTGGGCATTCCAAGAAAGGGGTGTCTCGCCATCTTAGGGCCTTTTCACACGATCCCTAAGATCCGCTGGCCACTTAAATTCGGACCAGAGATCTTGGAGGTTCGTTGCTCTTCCTGCGTCCCCACCCCTCCGCACATCCTTGCTCCTGCCTGCGTGAGGGGAGGGAGGAAAAAAGAGAGGAAAAAATGCAGGCTCACCTCCGAAGCTGCCCGGAGCCCCGTCGTCGTCCTGATTCCTTCTCTTAAAGGGGCGGGAGGCAAAAACAACAACAAAGAGAAGCGAGGAGAGCCCTGCACTCACCAGATTACATGCGGATCTGGGGATTTTCACCCTCCAAGAGCAGGTACATGAAAAGTGCGCTGGGACGCGCTTAGGTGGGCGTGGCCGCACTTAATTTCCTGCAAACTCTGGAGCTGGTGGGGAAACAATTGTAAGCTCTGGAGCTGGCAGCCATTTGCGGCGGAGTTTAGGGGTCGTGTACAAATACCCTTAGTGCACAGATTGTGGAAGCTAAGCTAGGCCACACCGACCACAGATCAAGCACACCAAAAATGCAAAAAGACAACAGCTGTGGGCATGCATGGTGCATACTGGACACACTGGGCGGTCGACCAGCCTGGCACGCCAGAATAACCTAGAAGCTTGCAACGTTTGCTTAAAGAAAAAGCTGGTGCTTTCTTCCACAGCAGCATTTTGCTGGCAATGCCTGAGAAGGAAGCACGAGGCCTGGGCGGCCACGCTGAGGCTCAACACTTCAAAGTTCCGGCTCCTTCCCTTCCAGCAGCAGTCTACCTACGCCATACTCACTTCCAGCTTCTTCTCCTTCTCGGTTAGCACCTCCTTCTGGTTCTGCGTGTACTCAATCAGCATGCGTGCCAGCTGGCGCCGGTCCTCCAGCTCTGCCGCCAGCCGCCCATTGTACTCAGCGAGCAGCAAACATGCCTCGTCCACCGTCTTCGAAAGGCGTTCGGCCGCCTCTTTGTCTGCGGACAAAAAAGGTGGCACAATAATTTACACGGGCTCCCTTCGAACCCTTTTGTGCCAAGGACAAAGAGCAGCTTCCCTCCCGCCAGCCTCTCTGCAATGAATTCCCACCTGAGAGGAATGCAAGAGCACCGAGGAATCAGGGTCTTCTTTCAACACGGGTTGAGAAACACCAGAAATGACACGTAAGCAGGAACCCCCGTGGGCCGTGGCCCCCACCCCACCCAGAAAAACAACACAGTGAACAACCAGGTCACACTGGCACACCCAAGAACAAATGGGTCTAGGGCCAATGGCGGAAAAGGAGGAGCCAGCTTTACGGGATGCTGGGAAGCCGGCTGGGCCTTCCATTCCTTCAGCTTCTTTTGGACAGGAGGAAGCTAAGAATATCCCCCCCCCCTCGTTGTCCGCTGTGATGAATCACCGGCTCCCATGCTTTGCCCAGGAGACCAACGGCCTGCACCTTCCAATGCACACCGGGGCCAACACCAAGCGAACAACGCTAGTCCTGCCTGGAGGCTGGATTCCAGAGACAGAAAAACTCCTGCTAGGCCCCCCCGGGCACTCATGCACTGGCAATGTCAAGCCTCACCTGTGATCTTCTCTAAAAGCGACACATCCTGCACCTCCTGCGGGAGAGAGGCGATCTTCTGCCGGACGGTGGCATCTCCGGATGCGGCGTTTTCCAGATCCTGCAGGGCTTTGATCAAGTCCTCCGTCTGCATAAAAAGACCAGAGTGTGACCACTTGCTTTGCGGCCCTGCAGCCACGGCCACTCTTCAAAGATCCTCTTGTGCTCTGCAGCTCTATCTTTCCTAAGCTGGTCTAGTTGCATTTTAGAAGTAATTCCTTTGAGTTGAAAAAACAGCTCTCAACAGGTGTTTGTTCTCCTCATAAAACCAGCTCTAACGATCAGTATTCCAAGGGGGGAAAATTCTGAGAGTTGTGCAGCATTCCAGTGACAAGAGGGAGTCCTGTGCCATCTTGAAATATAACAAGGATTGCTTACCATTACATTTTTTGGGTTGCAGTCCACTTCAGCAGCTTGTCTAATGGTGCATTCGCTTGCCCCTTCAGAAAGGAGCACACGGAGATGAGAATGGAGGCTACAATCACCATCTGTGTTTGAGGTGTGTTTCTGCGCCCACATAAGCAAGCTTAATGCCAGCTTAAGCCTCCATTTATCTCTTCAAGCCCTTTATATACTATTCAGCATCCTAAGATCTCAGGGCAGAATATGACAGTAGGAACAATTGAAAACTATTTTGTATCCACTGAAAAATTAAAAAGTGCATAATGCATTAAAGCCAGTAACAATAAAGCAGCCTCCACAGCCCATTAAAGCCATGACCCTTAACCCTTGGAAGGCCCTGATGTTTTAAGGTGGTGACAAAGTGAAGTCAGTGTTAGCAGGAGCTGGGTGTCCAGAAGGTGGTGCAGCAGCCAAGCCCCACCTCCCATCCCTACCCCTCGTGTGTGTGGGGGGGCGGGATCCTGACAATGGAACCTGCTGGATTCTGGGCAGCACAATGCTCTACTGAAACCTTCAACCCCATGATGTCTCCAAGTCACCGACCGTCTGCTTCAGGTAGCTGAAGCATTGCTCCAGGGCTTTGCAGGGACTGGGCAACTCCTCGCCAGCCTGCACTGTCAAATCAACATCAGTGGCACAACTGCCTAAATCTCGTGGGGCATCGCTACCTTTAAAAGCTGCACACCCTTCTCACAGACCCTCAGCGAGGCTCTTTTACAAACTCCACATCAGAAACAGCCTGACACATGCCCGTTACATCCTGGCTGGATTACTGTAATGTGCTCTGCCTTGGGCTTCCTTTGGAACCCGCCTGGATTCTCCAGAGGGTTGAAAACTCTGCAGCCAGGTTGCAAAGTGGGCTGCTAACCCCAGCTCCACTAGTTGCTGATCTCTTTCTGGGAAGAATTAAAGTGCTTGCTGTAACCTATAATACCCTAAACATCTGTGGCCCAAGTTATCTCAAGGACTATGTCTCCCTTTATGAACCTGCTGGGGGATAGAGATCCTCAGGGGAGGCCTTCCTCTAGATTCCACCACCTTTCCAGGTGCATCTGATGGGGATGCAGGAGAGGGCCTTCTCGGCTGCTGCTCCCAGACTCTGGAACTCCCCACTGGAGTCCAGGCTGGACCCATCTTTGCTATCCTTCTGCAGGCAGGCCAAGACCTCCCTCTTGAGGCAAGCTTTTCCTTAATAGACAGTGGTCTGACCAGGGTTTTAAGTGGATTGATGTGCCCTGTTGTTTTAAATGTCTTTTAAGCATTGATTTTATTTACAATCTTAATATAATCATTTAATTCTTTAAAAAAAACCGCTATTTTTAGCTTTTAAATACTGCCTTAATGGGTAACTTGGGGCCTTTCCAAGAGGGCACGATAAAATACTTTAAATAAATAAAGATCTGTCAACTGGCAGCAGGTCTCCTAGCTCTGAAGCAGTTCTTAGTCGTGGAACTACCTGCGGTGGAATCTGGGACCTTCTGAGCCCCAAATATGGGCTCTACTACCGAGGTTACTGCCCTGCCCACTTTGGGCCTCTTAACTGTCTTGATGGCATTGAAATGTGCCATGAACACCAAATCAAACAAACACAAGGCAGTTGGAACAAATTAGGGCATAATACTCTCAGATGCATTGAGGGACCTGCACAGCTCCTGATTGACCAGTGTGTAGAGGAATTTCCAATGGGACAAAACCCACGTTCAGTGGATGCATCTAATTGTCATAACAGTCCCTTGACAGGGTTATCAGCTTCATGGCCTTGGGGGGTGAGGTGGAGTGGGGTGTGTGTGTCCTAAAGGCATCTGGTTGATCATTTGTGGGAACAGGATACCCATTTAGGCAGACCATTAGCCTAACCCAGTAGGCACCTCTTATTCTCCTGGCACAGAATACATTTAACTATATCAGTAATTATATTCCTCCCATAAGCCCTCTTGAAATTACATTTTTTTCCTTAATTTTAAACAGGGACTCCAGACTTCACACGCCACTACCATTTTGGTTGGAATACCTACCAATAACACTTTGAGTTCTTTTAAGCAGAGAAGCAGGATAAAAATATGGTAAAGAAAGGAATTAAATCCAATGCCAGATCAAGTTGCCCAACATGCTCGGTACGGAAAGAGAAGAGAGTGGAAACACCCAACAAAAACGCTTCCCCCCTTTTCCATCGGGTATGTAAATTTACCTGATACAGAATTATGCCAGGAGGGTTTTAGTTTGCCAATCAATAATTTACATGGCATTCCTTCCAGCTTCCCCAACCTTCTCAAATAGGGAATGGGATATTCAGCGCAAACAGGTTCCAGCCGGACAAGGAACTCGGTCACTGTGGCCGCCTGACAGGCCATGCAGAAGAAGCCCCTGAGCCAAGCCACAAGTGGTGCCACGGAAGCGTCTGTGAAAACAGCCTGCATTGGAGGGATCTAACCTATAAACATCCTTTTAGCTGCTCTCTTGCGTTCCTCCAAAAGTCAAGGCAGGGAAATAATTCCAGGTAGGGAAATATCACAGCAATTTCTTGAACTCCAGCCCAATCTTTAGTAGGAAACTAGGACTAAAAACCAGGTCACAAAACTTTCCCGTTAGGCCTTCTTCAAGGTGAGTGACTGTTCAGTGCCCAAAGATATGGTCCGTCAGGTGAAACTCCCAGAATGGGGAATGCTGGGAGTTGAGTCCAAAAATATCTGAATGGCATCCCCTCCACACCCCAGTTCCAGGCCACAGCACGAACACCCAGCATTTCGTAGCTATTTCCAAAGGGCCTTTTGGATCCCAATTAGGCATGGGCCTTTCGCTTTGGAAGGGGTCCGGTTCCGAAACGAATCACGGCAGCACAAGTGCAGTTTGGAAGAGGGATCCAGCCACTGGAACGGAATCGCCCATTGACTTACTTTGCCCTACCTCGCGTGGGGCATTAACTCCTCTGATGCATCACCATTCCTTCTCCCTGGCTCTGGTCAATCAGGATACCTCGTCCTGCCTCATAAGAACATAAGAAGAGCCATGCTGGATCAGGCCAAAGGCCCATCTAGTCCAGCTTTCTGTATCTCACAGTGGCCCCACCAGATGCGTCTGGGAGCGCATGAGACTAGATCTCTGTCTCCTGATACCACTCTCCTGCATCTGCCCCTTGAAGTACCCTGGTTCCAATCCTGGAGATGACACATTCCCATCATGTTTTGTAACCTGTGATGGACCTTTCCTCCAGGAATCTGTCCAATCCCCTTTTGAAGGCATCCAGCCCAGATGCCGTCACCACCTCCTGTGGCAGGGAGTTCCATAGACGAACAACGCGCTGGGTGAAAAAATATTTTCTTTTGTCTGTCCCCTAGTTCTGGTATTTTGTGAGAGGGAGAAGAGCTTCCCTCTATCCACTTGACTCATGCCCTGCATTATTTTGTATGTCTCACTCATATCCCCCCCCCACCTCAGGCACCCTTTTTCCAGCCTCCCTGTCTGACTGGCCAGCACCAGGGGAAAGGAACGATGACGTACCAAAGGCTACTTCCTGGTTGGAGTGTAGCCCCGGGCGAGGTAAGGCAAAGTCAGCCAATGGGTGATTTCATTCTGGAGGCTGGGTCCCAGTTCCGAGCAGCACCTGAGCTGCTGTGATTTGTTTCAGAACTCGACCCCTTCTGAAACGAAAGGCCCAGGCCTAATCCTGATTCATCCTTGGCTAGTCAGCCCTCTACCCATTCCATGCACCCCACCCCACCTTCTTGCAACAGCCTCCCCCGTGTTCGTCATGCAGCAGGCTCAGGCACATTGGCAGCTGTTCTGTCAATATCAGTGTCTCTAAAAATTCTAATAAGCCACCCGGAAACCAAATGGAAAGCATAGAAAATTTGAAGGACCTTCCTTTTTGGAACAAAGAACAGGCAGGCAGGCAGCCTTACAGCTCAGCAGGCAGGAAATGTAAGTTTAATGAACTTCCCGGAATGATCTATTAACTATATAAATTAAATTACTCCCTGCTGGGTTGCAACAGACGGCCTTCCTCTCAGCAAATCTGTCTAGTTTGCTCTGAATTTTCTGATTTTATGCACTAGTGTTTACTTCATGCTCCTTCTTCCTGTGGTCTGTACTCTTCTTCAGTTTCCGAGACTCAAAAATTTTAAGGAAATAACTGCCGCCTGGCTCTGTGGTTTAAGTCCCTGGCTGCGGAGACAGAGGCTGGCAGTTCGATTCCCCACTTGACAAGGACTTGATCCACACAGCAGCTTCAAGCTCTGCAGGTCCAAGGCAGCCGTGATGGTGGTGATTATTATTAAATATTACTGATGGTGGTGACCGTTTCACTGCACTCATCTATGGTGCCACCTGCTTGCAAAAGGGGGAGGGGGGGTCATGATCCTGTCCATCCCCCCACCTTCCAGACGTACCAGAAGGGGCCCAGTGTTGGGGTCCTGCGGGGAGTAACTCCCAGGGTAATCGTCATCTTCCTCTTCCTGTATCTGCTGAAACGTCCGCTTCAAGGACTTCTTCTCCTCTGTAACTGAGAACAGACACCCACATTCACCAAGGCTAGTGGAGACCTTTGAGTTCGTCTCCCTAACGTGGCACCGGAAGGAGCCAATACCCAAGACTTAAAGACTTTTCTGTAGGAAGAACAACGGGGAGGGGAGCTGCAACTGTTGCCTCCACCAGCCGTGCCACTGCACTGCCAAAGACCCTCTGAGGCATCCTTTGCTGAAGAAGAAGAAGAAGAAGAAGAAGAAGAAGAAGAAGAAGAAGAAGAAGAAGAAGGAGAAGGAGAAGAAGAAGAAGAAGAAGAAGGAGAAGGAGAAGGAGGAGAAGGAGGAGAAGGAGGAGAAGGAGGAGAAGAAGAAGAAGAAGAAGAAGAAGAAGAAGAAGAAGAAGAAGAAGAAGAAGAAGAAGAAGAAGAAGAAGAAGAAGAAGAAGAAGAAGAAGGAGAAGAAGAAGAAGAAGAAGAAGAAATAGCAGCAGTAGTAATATCATGGCCTTCTCTGAGGACCAGCCATTCTCAAGGTTGGAGAATTTGTGCCTGTTGAGTGTTAAAACAAGTACCGTAAGTGGATTGTGAAAAATGTAAGCCTGAACGTGAACAATGTGCTTTGAAGATGAGGCTTGAACAGCGGTTTACTAAATGTTACTGCAAAGCCACTTGCTCCCCTGCCGAGTCTGAAAGCAAGGTCATTATGTACAGTAAAGTCGCCTTGTGAAAGAGCTTCTTTCATGCCTAGCACTTGAACGTGGAGGTTACATAACTGATAAGAAAGCAAAAACAAAGGAGAACAACAAAAAAGCCCTCCCTGAGTTCTAAAGTATGGATAGATCAAACTGGTACCCGAACAACTGGATTCAACAATGCTTCTATTCTTGGCATTTTGCCTATGAAGTAACTTGGTGCCCAAGTAACTTACCATTCCTTCAGAGGCAAGGACCCTGTGAGTCAAAATATAGGCCATCATCTGCCAGAGTGTTTTATGAGACTATAAGGGCAAAGGGGATTTCTACTAAAATTCTATTATTGTTAAGAGATGGAAAATGTACTATGCTACAAAAATAGTTGTTTACAGCTGAAAGGAAATGTACACAACTGAGAGCAAAACTAGACTATGGGTGATACCTTCATAGGCTGCTAGAAGAAAAATAAAATAAAATAAGTTGCTGAGCTTTCAGGAACAAGCTCCCTTTTTCAAAGCAAGTACAGAAGTCCAAACATCGCAAGGGATGTAATTTGCTAGGAGAGAGTTCTTAAAAGTTCACTTGGCAAGATGGACGCCAGGCTTCTTCTTGGAAGGCACAGGGCAGCAATAGTCCGATAGGGCTGGGCATTACAGGCCAGTTCAAACAAAGAGTGCTATGGTACAGGCACCTCCCTCTTACTTACAACCACCCTCTCTCTATTGGCTCATACATGCAACATACATGCAACATGCCTCGGCACACATACACATAAGACACAAACAGCACAGATACCAAAGAGTAACAGGCATTGTGTAGTAGTAGCAGCAGCAACAGCAGCAAGCAAAGTAATCCTGGATTTTCCTTGATGCAAACTGGCTTGGCAGGAATATGGTTCTTATGCGTTGAATAATACAGTATGCTTAAAGGCTAAAGAATGCTTCAAGCTATCATGCTTTCTAACTTTCTAATGATATATTTGAGAGATATACTTTCTACTTTTGGTGCAGTGGTTAAATGCCTGTACTGGAGGTAAAACTGTGCTCACAACCTGGGGTTCAATCCCAGGTAGCCGGCTCCTGGTTGACTCAGCCGTCCATCCTTCCGAGGTCGGTAAAATGAGTACCCAGCTTGGGGGGTGGGGGCGGGGGTGGGGGCAATGTGTAGCCTGCAGAATGTAATTAAACTGTAAACAGCCCAGAGACTACTTGAAGTGGTATGGGGTGGTATATAAGCAGAACACTTTACTTTGCTTTTGGGGAGTTAATCTCATAGCCTTTTTAAAATACTTGAAAGACAATCACTCAGAGGAGGGGGAGGATCTGTTCAATCACCCCAGGCTGCAGTGGGCTCAAGCTACAGGGAGCCAGATTTAGACTCTCAGGAGGAGATGGTGAGTACTCCAATGCTGGAGGCGTTCAAGAGAAAATTGGACAACCATCAGTCAGATTTCCTTTCATTTCTGTTCCTGCAACGAGCAGCGGGATTGGTCTCGATGGTCTTGGCTCCTTCTAACTCTATGATTCCATGCCTGGAAGTGGTTATCTGATTTCATTCTGGAATCAACCCTTTGGGGGATAAATGCCAGCAGTGTGGAACACAGGCTTCTGATTTTTCCAAGCGGTCCAGAGGGTTCCTCGGAGGCTGTTCAAAGCACCAGACATTCAGACATGCCCCGCAACTCCTCTGCCTCCAATTCCCACCCAGGACCAAGTTTTTAGAAAATGCTTTCACACTAACCATGACAGCACAGAACAATCTTCTTGGAGTAATCTGTTACCTGGTCTTCATTCAACGGCTAGGCAGAAGGCTAGAATTGCTTTCCCTTTTGCCAAAGGAGACGCTCTGAGCATATAAATGCAGAATGCCTTTTCAGCAGCTGCTTAGGAAACGAAAAAGTGTTGTGTCTTCACAAGGACTGGGCGGCAAGGGACGAGCAGGCATGAGCAGCCCATGCCTGCAGCTCTTCCCACGGAGCCACGCTCTCACAGAACGAAGGCAGCCCGTCCATCTTCATATCGCCCCTTTGGCAGGGAGGAAAGAGCAGGGCGTGCTGCTCCTTTTTTAAGCCCCATCCAGGTTTTACAGTTGAGCTAAACACGGGACTGGGCTGGTCATGCCCACCCCTCGATTTTGGAGGCTGGCCACACCTGCTGCTCCTCACCCACCCACCCCTCCCTTTCTCAAAGGGCATTTTTTTAAAAAAAAAAATTGAAAGCCCTCCCTTCCAGTGCCAGTGGCAATTTTTCTTCCATACGATCCAGAGCTATGGGTGCAGGGGTGCCGTGTCCTCTAAAGCTTGCCAGAAATGTCTCTTGCATCCCTTAGAGCAGGCATGTCCAAACTCCGGCCCTCCTGGTGTTTTGGACCACAACTCCCAGAATTCTAAGCTTAGATTGGCAATGGCAAAGGACTGTGGGAGTTGCTGTCCAAAACATCTGGAGGGCTGAAGTTTGGGCATGCCTGCCTTAGAGCCTCAAGGAAACTCTTCAGGTCAATACATTTAGGATCAGGTTGGCGGGCAGGTAACCCTCACAGACTGCCATTTGCCCGCTTCTGGCTTCAAAGTCGGAGTTAAACTAGACTTGCAGAGAGAATGGGTCACACTGGGTTGGGCGACACGCAAAGAAGAGCCAAGGGGAAAGTGCCCCAAGAGGCAGCCCAGCCATGCCGCGGAGAGCAGCATGGAGAAGAGCCCGCAGAATCCTGTGGCGCCCCGCCAGGCTACCACTACGCAGCACCTCCAACGCAAAGAAGCAAAGTCCTCACCGAATTCGAACTTGTGCCTATTTTGTTTCAGCCCATGAACACCTACCCAAAGAGCGCTAAAAGCTGTTTTATTAGAAACACCACCTGCTGTCAGAAAAGGCCAACTGCCAACTTTGATGTAGGTAGCTGGCGAGATTATTTCTGGAGCATCTCCAGAGTTGGTGAGGCTTTACAGAAAAACATCAGCCCCTGCCTGGTGATTCCAAGGGTGGGGGGGGGGAAGAGGGGAGTGGTGGAAGAGAGCAGAACAATGCACAGGTATGGGAATTCTCCAAGCCTGTGGCAGGTGCTTGTCAGAAAGGCCCATGGGAAGACTCAATGTGATGGCGGTCCAGAATTCCCATGGTGTGCCAGCCACGCGCCTTCTTGCCTGGCAGCCCCCTTGGGATGTCAACTGGTATCTTGGGGGAATGCAAGGGCACTCAAGCATGTTCCAGGGGCAGCTTGCCAGGTGGGCCTGTTGCCTCTGGAAAGGGCTGTGGGGCCGCTGAGAAGAGCTCCCTTCAGACAACCTGGCAGGATTCAAACGAGGAAGAGTTCAACTTGGCAGCCTTCAGGTTGCTGGATACACAGTGACCCACCAAGGTCACAGAATGCACCAAAACCAGAAACCTCCAAATGCATCCTTTGAGGTGGCAATGTGTAAAACGGACCCAGGCCTTTCTGCGCTCCCCCCACCCCGCTATCTGCTCCTTCAGCGGCAGCTCTACAGAAGGAGACAAGAGGAAGGACCAAAGGCCAATGCCACTTCAATGGCAGAACACTAGGGTTTTTTGGGGGGGGATCTTAGGGTAATGACACCTGACAAACAAAGAAAACACCCCCAAAACCATTCCCTCCTAAGGCAGAGGAAGGTGGCAGCATTCGGAGATGCTCCTCCTGCAGGTTTTTGGAAGAGAAAGCTCCCCCCTCCCGAAAAAAAATCCCTTCACATGAAATGTATCTGCATGTTTTGGCAGGTGGAGGCCTCGATGCAGATGGTTAATAGCTGCAGGGCACCGGAGGATTGGCCTTTCCTCAGAAACCTTGCCTAAAAAGGCAGCAGGACCTGGCAGCCTCGATGCTGCTCAAGCTGGTCGGAACACATTTGCTGCCCTCACCTACCAAAAGGTCAGGTGTTCCTGGCTGGCTTTCTGAACACAAACGGGAGCCTCCTGAAACTAACGGCCTCTTCCCCTCCTCCTCCTCCTCCCCCTCCTCCTCCCCTTGGCCTGATCTTCCAGCTGAGAAAAGCCAGCTCGGCTCAGGGCATCTTCCCCAAGCACTTCGTCCAAGAGCAAATGGACTAAAAAACCCACGGTTCAAGATTCTAACAGAAGATCAACCTTTTAGACTCTCCCATCTTGCTCACAGGGAAAAACGCTTTTGGCAACTACATCCCGCAGTCACTCTCATCTGCAAGACAAGGAACCACATCAGGTTTCACAGTGGGTTGGATGGGGTTCCCTGTTTCAGGACAGCGATGAAGGGAGGCCAGTTTGTTACAGGGGAATGATACAGAAAGTGGCCAGAGGCAGGAAACTGTGTCCTGCCCCAAAAGCTGCTCTCAGTTCATCAATCCTACAGACACCACCAGACTAAATCCTTGGCAGAAGCAAAATCTGAACACGAGCACATATGCATCTATTAAAAAGAAGGCCGAGGGGGGGGGGAATATGATAGCTATGTTTAACTACTTGAAAGGATGTCATATTAAAGAAGGGACTGGTTTGTTTTCCATGGCTTCCGAGACTAGGACTCGGGGCAATGGTTTAAAAACACATGAAAAGAGATTCACATTAGAAAGAACTTCATGACACTTAGAGCTGTTCGGCATAAGTGGAAGATGCTGCCACAAAGGAGGGTGGTGGAGTCTCCTTCTTTGGAGGTTTTTAAGCAGAGGCTAGATGGCCATCTGTTTGGAAGACTGTTATGGGGGTTCCTGCATGGCAGGGGGTTGGACTAGATGGCTCTTGAGGGCTCTTCCCACTCTATATTCTATGATTCAATGAACTCTCTGTGGTGTCCATTTTAACCCTCCTTCCCAAAGTGAAATGTAGAGTCAAAGCGCCTTAGGACCGTGCGGGGCTGCTGGAGAGATGGGTGTGTTCTTCCTCTAAAGGAGGAAACCACAGAAAAAAACCCTCTCTGTTGGAATTAGAGGTGGGACTTTTAAACTGGAAGACAGGGAAGCAGAAAACCTCAAGAAAAGAGGGACCGTTGGTTTTAGCAGGAAAGGAAGGTATTAAAGGGAAGGGTATGGGAGTGATGAGAGGGAAGATAGCCACAGTGTGTTGGGCAGAGGAAGAATGGTCGGTATAAGAAGAGGAATTGATAGAGGTGGTGAAGAAAGACCCATGGATGAGTGGAAGTTGCCCTGAGAAGTGGCAGAACGTGAGTGGAGGAGTAAGAAGTCTTGGAAGCCCCACCCCCCTCTCCTGGGGGGGAGGAGAGAGAGAGAGAGAGAGAGAGAGAGAGAGAGAGAGAGAGAGAGAGACTGAACAGGAGAATCAGGAACCCTGATCCTACGTTTAGCTCCTGCAGGTCAAGGGACTGATTGGTTCTTGTCAGTTGCAAGTCTGTTAGAAGATCAAAAAATGACTTTTCGATATGTTACGTGACATTGTTTGTAACTCAAAACTGGATGAGTATGTTCTGGAGGGAGAGAAGGAAGAATCCGGAGCCAAGTTTGTTACATTCGATCGATCTATTAAAGCAGAAGAGTTGTCCCAACCTGCTGATTTGGGAGAGGACGAGGGCCTCAAAGGGGACTTGCCAAACACTCACAGACAGGAGCCTGCATTTATGGAATGGATCTGGGCACGGATGACCATATAATCATCATTCACAGTTAGCAAGCTTTAGAACACTGTTATTACCGCCACAGGTGCTGCAATGGCAGAAATTTTAGGAACAATAAATGAAAAAGGCTGAGATCTCCCCCAAGAGGAGAAAAAAGCCAGCCACTGGGAGGGAGGGCGCCACAAACACACCACACACCTAGCCTTGGACTACCTGTGCCGGCTTCAAACCTGAGAATGGCCTTCACCAGCATTTTGGGGAGTGGGTGGTAGGGGCTACAGCTCAGGGGAAGAACCCACGTTTTGTAGACCAAACACCCCGGGTTCAGTCACAAGATTTTCCCTTTGAAAGCACCAGGGAACAGGCGGCATGGCGGACCTCCATCTGAGACTGGAAAATAGGCTTTCAGACGCAGGAGACAAGTCTAGGAACATCGGACAGTTGAGCAGGGCTTAGTGTGAGGTGAAGTGTGTACATTTCTACCGCTGACTCTTTCCCAGGTTGGGCTGCTGTCAGGCTCATGACGTTGCTTGTTCGCCAGAAGTGTCAAGTAAGGTAACTTTTAACAAAATGTATGTAATATAATATTTAACAGATTCAAAATGGTGTCTGTGCATAAATGCATAGTCATTTGTCAAACATAGGTGAATAGTGTAACCACATGAAAAGGTCAGAATAATTATATCCGGGTGCCATGGAAAACTGCTTAACCTTGTCTGCCTATGTGATTGTTTTATAGGATGTCTGCCATATGCACAAAAGGCAGGGTTGTAACCCATTTTGCTTTGGGACTGCTTTTTGGTGAGATGAGCAATTTCCCCACTACTCTGTAATATTTACGCTGTGTGTTTCATCTTGTTGTGTATCTGTGTATGTTTTGTAATGCAAGCTTTTATGCTAAAGTTAAACTTCTGACTCCCAGCTTCAAATCTGTGCTTAGCAATTATATTTCCATGTCACTGTATACCTTTGCTAATCAGTGAAACATTTAAAACCCAACACACTTCTCTGAAACATTTAAAACCCCACTTGTACCTTGGGGTAAGAGAAGCAGGCATTGGGGGGGGGGCGTATGCCAGAATGCCGCTGAGCCCAGGTATCCCCTCTGGATTTGGCCCCTACAGCTCCCAAATCCTTTTAGTCATGAGTCCACTCCAGCTTACCTCTGAGTGTTTTTTCTATTTTTATTTTTTTTTGTTTTCCATGTTAACGAGTTAACTTTGGTGAGCTCATTACTGCAAGGGATTCAGGGGCCTGTTAGTACATCCTGACCTAGTACCCTACCCACTTTGACCCTGTCAGGTCTCAGGAAAAAAGCTTGTAATCTGCATACATCATGGTGCTGCTGGAGCAACTCCTATCACTGAAAGATAGTGCTGGCCAAGGCCGATGGAAGTGGTGGTTCGCTGACATCTGGAAAGGACCCAAGTTGCTCATCCCAGCCTAGAGGCAATCTACACTTCCCTGAATCCCCCCAAAATAGTTTGGGATAAAAGCCTAACACCTACAAAGTGGAGAAAAATGCAGAATCTAAACAGGTGGGGTGCATAACAGAAGATGATGAACTGTGCATCTAGCTCCTGCTGCTGTGGTGTCATTTTTAATAATTCATTTTAAAAAAAAATCTTGCAATCTGGAATAGCGCTAGAACATGCTGACAGAGAAAGAGAAAATTGAAGCAGAGACTTCCCTGCAGACTGAATCGCATGCATGGCGACACAGAGACAGAGAGACGGACAGACACACACACAGAGAGAGAGACCAAGAAGTAGAGAAAGGGAGGCAACAGTGGAGAGGAGGAGAAAGTGACCAGAGGAATTATGGACTCTGCTTGAGATGGAGGGAGAGATGAGTGGTTTGGGAAGGGGGCAGCCAGAGACCTCCCCCACCCCAGCCCCACACTGAGGGTGGAGACGGAGCAAAGAACTTCCATGCACACACTGGGGGTGAAGCAAGAGTGAAGGCACACCCTACAGACTCTGTTCACACATCAAAGGCATTCACATCTCCAACTGGTTCCAGTTCAATCAATCTGACATCTGAGTTAAAATAAACAAGCCTCTGGCAGAAGAGGAAAATACCTTGCTTCCAAAAAAAGATAACATGATTCTCTGTCAAAACAATCCACCCTCCCATGCATGCCATGTAGTCCCCCCCCTTTTTTAAAAAAAAAGTCAGTTTTAAAAAGTCAAAAGTCAAACCTGATAGAGATACAGGGCCTCGCCCACCGCCCGACCCTATATCCCCGGATGTAAACCCCCCCCCCCGGTGACTTTTACCTTTCGGTTGGGGGCTACTGTTAGAGTCCTCCATAGACAGTTTCAGCTGCTGTATGAACTCGCTGCCATACACGTTCCTCTCTTGCCAGATGTTCAGCAATCGCTCCAAGGGCTTTTTGCAGCCCTCGTCCGCCTCTCTGCAAGGCCACAAATTCAAAGGCATCAGAAAGAGGTGGTGATGGGAAAGGTATAAACTAAGACAGGCAGGCCCAAACTTCGGCCCTCCTGATGTTTTGGACCACAACTCCCACAGTCCTTTGTCACTGGCAATACAGGCTTGGAATTCTGGGAGTTGTGGTCCAAAACATCAGAGGGGCTGAAGTTTGGACATGCCTGCACTAAGAGAAAAGGGATGGTTGCAGCAGAAATGGGACCGCTTTCCTTCCTATTGAAATTGTTCCAGGTAGGCATGAGGCAAAGTAACTAGGAAACCCCAAGTACAGGCAAGTGGGTTTTCCGGGAGATATGCACACTAGAGATGGTGGGCATGACTTAGCGGAATTCCCGTTTCTGTTTCCGTTCCTCGTTTCCGTTACGGAACGGAAACGGTAACGGGAATTACTCCGCCAGAACTCGAACTCGAACCGACTAAAGAATAATTGGGTCTGATTTGTCGTGGTCGTTCCTGGCATCACGGCGATCCCGCGATGCCAAGGGGCACAGAAAAAAAGTTTTTAAAAGAAAAAAAACCCGATTCCCGGCTAAAAAGCAGGCGGAAATATGCCTGCTGTGCCTGAGTAAGGGCTCAGGGCACCTACCAGAGGGGTGGTTTCTGGGGGGGGGGTCCCCGGCCTCCCCCCCTCTCCTCTCCTGTCCTGGGCTGCTCTGGTGGTGGGACTCGCCGCAGGCTCGCAGCAACAAGCCGGATGAGTCTCGCCGCCGGCCGCCACGATTCAAGCGGAAGCGGCACGGCACAGAAAAAAGTTTTAAACCCCCCATTCCTGGGCCAAAAAGCAGGCGGAAATATGCCTGAGTAAGGGCTCAGGGCACCTACCAGAGGGGTGGTTTCTGGAGGGGGGGTCCCGGCCTCCCCCCCTCCTGTCCTGGGCAGCCAGACTCG
>JAHTLZ010000329.1:40582-56871 GCA_023846285.1 Phrynocephalus versicolor
ATTGCTAAAACTGCCAGAATTTTTACAGTAGCAGTGGGTTTTTCTTGCAACAAAATGTCTCCTCCCCTGTCCTCTCTCAGTCTCCATTGATTTGATTTGATTTGATTTTTTTTACACCTGCGCAATGAGTGGCCATGTGGGAGTGACCATGCAAATTTTTGGAGCCATCATGGCCACCTGGCCACTGAGACTTCTGGGATGTGCCAAAAAACCCACTAAACCCTGCCCTAGCCTCCTAACCCTAACCCTTGATTCCATACGCCACAGTACACTGTCCTCTTAGTGAGTCAGAGAGGCACCCAGAGGTGCACCCCACTACCCTGCCCTAACCTCACCAGTAACTAGCCTAACCCTAGCCCTTGCGCTAAGCTGCTGTCCCCTAAGCCAGATCTACTTGCATTGCACTACACGCAAGTACGATTCCCTTCTTAGTGAGACACAGCGGGTGCGAGAGCCTTAGGCATCACCCTATGGCTCAGGGTTCTCACTGGTCTCATAGTCTGCAACTGGTATGCATATCCATATGGCTATGCATGCCCTTTTGCAGCAGCAGGTGAGGAGAGGAGACCCCCATGTGGAGGGGTCTCCAGGAGCCTGCTTTCCCTTCCTAGTGGGTGAGGATAGGAGGCACCCACCCCCCAAAAAAGAGGTGCCTCCAGGAGCCCACTACCCCCCCAAACCAGTACTAACGACAGATGAAATAACGAAAAACGAAACGACTATTTTTTGCGAATTTTCGCGAAAAACGGAAACGAGCCGACACGGGCCGCCTCTGACACACGACAACTCGAAAACGTCATTTTCCCTAGTCGTGCCCATCTCTAATGCACACCCAGATGTCATCAACAGGCACCTGAATTGCAAATGTGCAGCTTAAAAATGACCCACTTGTTCTAGGGACAGAAGAGAAGAATTATCCAGAACACAAAAGCACACCAATTTTTTTTGTGATCCAGGAATCATTGGTCCTTAAGACCTTAAAATCTTCTCCAAATAGCACTGCAGCCTTTAACAAGCTGATAACATACTGCATGCCAGGAAATGACACATGGCAGTGCCATTGTAGCTAGCCTCACAGTAAGAGAATAGTTTTTACCTGAAGACAGATGGCGTGAGCCAGGCAGAAAGGCAATCAGGGGAGAAAAAATCTGATAAATCCGTGCCATTTGAGAGGCTGGCCTTCTTTAAAATGGACAGAGCAAAGGCACGTGGAATAACTAGCAACTGCACAGTGAGGGATCTGAATAGAAGCAGAGATTCTCAAAGGGAATACTTCAGCGGATACTTGGTTTGGCACAGCTACAGCTCCTCAAGTTAACAGATCAAAGGGAAAGCAGCTTTGCTAAAACCCAAGAACATTTATCTCACATGGAAAGATCAAATGCCGGGCCCGCTTAACACCCAGAAAGCAAATGTAGGTTTACACTGAGCGGCCTCCTCCTTCATACACTTGTTGCAGACGCCCAGGGGCCGACAGGCGATGCCTAAGCTGCCAAACCCCAAATAAACCTTTGCTCTCTCTGCTACATTCAGGATTTGCTCCGTGCAGCCTGTTTCTCATGTGGTCTTTTTTTTTTAAAATCCTTCATCCATTGCGAACAACAAGGAAGCCTTCTAGACCACCTGAGGCCCTCACGTCCTGTTGGCTCGATTGAATTCCCCTGCCTATGGGAAAGAAATCACGTAAATGGGGCTTTTGGATGATGAGGACTCACTTGTGGTGTAAAGTCACACACCCGCCAAACGAAGGAGCAGCCGCTTCAGGGCAGCTGCCTCGGACAAGGTAAGAAGATACCCTGGTTTACTTTCTTCCCACCAATATTTCATCCTGAGGTACAAACTGGTAGACTTTGGAATGGAGCATTTCAACGTCCACAAACCAGGAAGCTGTCGTCCAAACACAATTTGGGACAAAGAAGCTTGCACGGGCTAACCTTTGCCTCCCGAATAAGGTTCAGGGTACTGGTTTTGGTTTACAAAACCCTCCATGGCCTAAGACCTGACGACCTGGTGGAGCGGATCTCTCAGAGGTCATCTTTGCCAGCTGGTTCTAGAGAACCCAAACAAACATCCCAATCCTGGGGCCTGAGCAGAAGCAACTGCAAGCCCTCCAGCGCTCGAGATTTTTCACCTGCAGCACAAACGCATCGAGCTTTAAGTCAGTTGCTGGGGGTGGGGAAGGGAAATTTATTTATCTTAATTATTTATTTATCTTTATAGTTCTATACCGCACCCATTTTCCCAAAGGAACTGAGGTCTCCTCCACCATCGCCATCACCACTTCTGGGGTCGGCCAACTTAGAGACTGATTAAGATCTGCACCACGTCAGGCTGCTCAAGTCACTGAATCGTTTTATCTGGCAACATCCACTAAATTGGGCAAGAATTAGCCAATAGCTATGCTTTCTGGGGGAAGAATTGGTGTCATTTTATTTCTGACAGCGTGCAGGCCTTGGTTCTCAGCACCAGGCTAAAATTCCCCCTCAAACCAGCAGAAAAAACCACGAGGCAGAGAGAGAGAGAGAGAGAGACAGCTGCATACCTACCTGGCAACATGTGAAAAAGCATCCACGAGAACAGATTCGAATTCCCTCGTAAACTCGGGGCCCTTCCTTTTGCTGTTCTGGATGACGTCATTTGCCAAGTATAGGAAAGTGAGCTTCCGGCTTGACTTTGCTGGCAAAGAAGAGGTACAAATATTTGTATGGCCTACTTTGTGCTCAAAAGCCAGGATTCAGTTATTTTTCATTCAGTCTCAAGGTTACTCACAGAGAAAACCTGCTACATTCACCCAACAAGTCTCAGGCAATACAGATCATTGTTAGGGGCTATACTGTAGCTCAAGAAATAGTTTTGTGCTACCCCAGGAGGCTAGGTTGATTACAACCCTAGCTTTCCAAAGCTACCATGCACTCTGTCAGGTGCCAGAAGCGGCCTTGCATGCTAAAATTCCAGAAGCTTCATACAGCCTTTAAATTCACATACTCACAAAGATACAAAAATGTCATTTAGTTTACTTGTTTATCTTATTCTTACATTATTGTGTGAGTGTTTGTGTGTATGTATGTGTGGGCTGCTGAGTCTATGGTGGCGTAGGGTGTTCTACATTGAGTACTTGGATGAGTTTCCCCACTCCGTTCTTCAGAGGGTCATCCTGGGACAGGGTCGCTTCCCCAAGGATACACAGGCTGGCTCTTCTCCTGGGAACTGAACTTGCAGCCAATGGCGCTGCCGCCAGGTAGTCTAAAACCACCGAGCTATCAAGACAGCTACTGGCTAGCCACCTTAGTACAAAACAAAAAAATGTTGCCCTCCTAATGGAAGGGAAATAATACACAGCACTGAATAATTATCAGACAAGCTCAGAAACAAATCCAAGAAAGCAGGCAACAGAGAACAGGAACTAGAAAAACTAAGAGATAAAAGCTGCAACATGTCAAGGGTCTAGGTGGACAGTGGTGGCCAAACTTCGGCCCTCCAGAGGTTTTGGACCACAACTCCCACAGTCCTTTGTCATTAGCAATACAGTGGGCCCTCATATAACAAACGGTGTGTAGAACATAAAATCTGTACATCATAAAAAATCTGCTTAAGAGAATTGCCTATGGAGTGAATCCATACAACATAAAAATGGTCGCAATTAGGGATTACTCTGTTTTCAATGCATTCCTATGGGAAATCTGTATAAAGGAAAATTTGCTTAACAGAATTTCATTTGGAACAAATTAATTCCTTTATACAAGTCTGTGAAGATTCTCAGTCATCCAGGTGAGTTTATCGTCTGATGAAGCTGTTTGGATGAGCAGCGAAACGTTTCTATCTCTCAAAAAGAAGTCCAGTAGCCATGACTCAACTTCCAGATCCTTTCTACAAGGTATCACTCTACAGGCTTCTTTTCCAACCCAAAGTTCCAGTTCCACAACTGCACAGTTCTCTCCTTGGCTCGCTTCCATGTATAAGATGACAAAAATATAGTCTTATACATACATGGGAAACTACTGTAATTCCAAATCCCCACTGTCCCAGGATGCAACGCCCTGGATGACGGGGGCCAGCCACCCTCTCAGTATCCCAGGGTTGTTAGGAGGATAAAGAGAGGAGGAGAACCAGGTATACCATTTTGGGGAGATGGGGAGCAAGGTATAAACTCAACTCATTATAAATCACAAAAACAGGATCTGCACTTGGTGCGCCAATTAAGTCGCACAACTTTTCAAGTATTATGGCTGTCTGACGCCATTGTTCTGTTTGGCAATGTGTTTATATTAACGGCTGGCTGGCTGGCTGGCTGGCTCAGTGGTTTAAGTATGTGCCTGTGGAGCCGGGGGTTGAGAGTTTGATTCATGACCTGAAAAGGACGACCATAAGTCAGAATTGGGTTCCAGCATGGACTGGATGGCCCTTGAGGTCTCTTCCAACTCTAGGAGTCGATGATTCTATGACTTGATTATTAACTTTAATAGTTACAGTAAAACTTCTCCATAAAGCTGGAAAAACACAATAGTCTCAAAGCTGTGCTCAGGAAGTTCACACTGGAGGCAAATGGAACGAGGCAGGTGCTGGAATAATGGCACCCACTGGGACAGAATCTGCCAATAAGCCGGACACACCACGAACACTGGCATGTCTGGCTCCTGGGCACTATTCAAATGCTACAAACCCTCCTATGCCCCAAAGAACCACCCTTCCAAGTATCACAGGCTCCTTAATTTTTTTTAAATTTTTTTTTATGTTCACCCTAGTGGACCTTCTCCTGCTTCCTTGGGCCACACACATTCAGCATGGACAAAAAGCCCTTCAAAATTACACATCTCACACTAACAGGTAGCTGTGCTAGTCTGCTGTAGCCAAAGAGAAACCAGAGGTGACACCGCAATTGTAAACCTATCTCAGTTCTTATTTTACCTGAGCTTTTGTGTGCCGAGAATCACTTCTTTACACCTCCTGAACAACACAGCAGCAACATCTTCTCAGAACAAGGACACCCTTTACTCTCCCAGTATCAGAGATCAGCTCAGCCCATTATTGGTGACTGAACTGCTAGTTTCGCTTGCTTGTTTAAAAGATGTTTGCACCTCACCTTTCTCCTTAACAAAGTGGTTTGCATAATTAAAGGACGGTATTTAAAGACAGTGAGCATGCAAATACTTAAGGATCAAACAAATCCCATATGGGCATCAACCACCATCTTGTACACACCAAAATCTAACCATCTCCCCCCTCCCATTAGCTTTGCCAGAGAGAGCTCTACTTGCACAAAGACGGACTGACTAGATGGAAAGAAGGATTGTGGCAACTTGGAGGGCTCAAGGCAAAAGCACCAATGGAAAGTGTGTCATAAGATCATAAGAAGAGCCATGCTGGATCAGGCCAAAGGCCCATCTAGTCCAGCTTCCTGTATCTCACAGCGGCCCCACCAGATGCATCTGGGAGCTCATGAGACTAGATATCTGTCTCCTGATACCACTCCCCTGCATCTGGCCCTTGAAGTACCCCGGTTTAAAGCCTGGAGACTACACATCTCCATCATGGTTTGTAACCTGCGATGGATTTCTCCTCCACCCCCTTTTGAAGGCATCCGGGCCAGATGCCATCACCACATCCTGTGGCAGGGAGTTCCATAGACTAACAGCGCGCTGGGTGAAAAAATATTTTCTTTTGTCTGTTCTTATTTGCCCAGCCCACAATTTGAGTGTATGTCCCCTAGTTCTGGTATTTTGTGAGAGGGAGAAGAGATTCCCTCTATCCACTTTACTCATGCCCTGCATTATTTTGTACGTCTCAATCATATCCCCCCTCAAGCGCCTTTTTTCCAGACTAAACAGTCCCAAATGTTTTAGCCTTTCCTCATAAAGGAGGTGCCCCAGCCCAGTGATCATTTTAGTCGCTCTCTTCTGCACCTTTTCCAGTTCCACTATGTCAACGTACGAGCCCCAGAACCAGAATTCAGGATTGGAACAGGACCTTTCTCAAGTTGTAGATTCAAAGAGTTACCTTAATCGTTATTTGCACCCTAAGAACTAACAAGGAAAAATCAAACAGCCAGTTCCTTAAGCTGCATAGCAAACAGAACTCTTTGTTCAGTTGTGAACAGACAAGCCAATTACTAGAACCAAAGTACAAGCACTGGTGTTCTTCAGATTCCTGGACAGGTCAGTGGCTGCTGGTGACTTTTAGCACTGTTAAGTCTGCCATTTTCAAGCCCTCCATCTCCCGCTCCCACCCTCAGCTGGATTAACAGCCATAAAACATTGAGGAAAGAGTGCCTTTAAGCAAGTTCAGAGTACTTTGGTCTCACTGGATCTCTTTCCAGACAACCTAAACAACTTCTTGTACTTATCAAATGAATCAATTTTCAAAATCCTGTTACTGCTGAAACATCATCAAACCCATCCACTTCACGGACACCAACCTTCTCCGCAACATCTAAAGGAAAAGTTCTCTACACACTTGATTTAAGCACTAAATATTAACCCATAAAAGGCTAGGCTAAACCTTCGGAGGACAAAACCAACACATTTTGCTGAATGGGTGAATGCAGAAGAGTGTCTCCGATCAGAAGAAGACTCTGGCAGGACCATCTGGAAGTCACTTAGCAGACTTCAAAGGGGAGCAAGAAGATGAAAGAATAATAAAATAAAACGGGGTTACTTGGAAAGAGGACAAACTTTCTGTAGTTGTGGAGAAACTCAATAAATACAGCACTTACATGCATATACATATATGTGCTTTTGTACACCTTGTGTACAAACTTCGGCCCTCCTGATGTTTTGGACTACAACTCCCAGAATTCCAAGCCTGTATTTCCAACGGCAAAGAACTGTGGGAGTTGTGGTCCACAACATCTGGAGGAACAAAGTTTGGACATGCCTGGTCTAAACAATGGCTAAGATAATGCTATAGAAGTAGGCCACTACTAGTAAAAAAACAACAATGTCCAATTAACTTAACTTTTTAATTTTACTTGTATTTCAAATACATCCATTATTTTAAATTGTGCAATGCTTAGAAAGAAAGAAAGAAAGAAAGAAAGAAAGAAAGAAAGAAAGAAAGAAAGAAACCTTTTGCAGGCAGGTGATACATGTTACATCTCAGGGAACAAAAATAAAATACCTTGCTAGAAACAGTCCCTTCAAAACCTTATTATCTTGTAAACTGCCCACAGTGGCCTTGTTATCAGATGGGTGGTCTAGAAATCAAATGCAGTGGTACCTCGACTTACCAAATACAGTGGTACCTCTGTTGCTTCGACAACCAAATAATTTGACTTATGAATGCTGCTCTCTGCTCTGCATGACAGCGGACTTTGACAGGTCCGGCCTGACAAAGTCACCTGTCATGCAGAGCGGAAAGCAGCTTTCACTACCCATCACCCCCACTTCCTTCTTCTTGGTTGCTTCCATCTCTGCAAAATAGATTGAAGCAACCAAGGAGGAGGTGGCCATCACGCCTCCCTTTCAAACTGCCCGGGCTGAGGAAAGATGCATCCGCCCCAGGAGATCCCTGAGGACGGATACATCTTCCCACAGCCCGGGTGGTTTGGAAAGGAGGCGCACCTGTCTTCCAAACTGCCTGGGCTGGGTGAAGATGCATCTGCCCCAGGTGATCCCTGGAACAGATGCATCTTCATGCAGCCTGGGCGGTTTGGAAGGCAGGAACACCTCCTTTCCAAACTGCCCGGGCTTCTCCCTCAATCAAGGGCATCCAAAGGCTTTCCGCATTCCCGCCAGACAGCTGACTCTGACAGGTTGGACCTGTCAAAATTAGCTCGTGGGGTGGGTGGGGGATGGGTTAGGGTTAGGCTTTGGAAGGCAGGTGTGCCTCCCTTCCAAACCTCTCGAGTTGCATGAAGATGGACCCACCCCAGGGATCTTCTGAGACCGATGCATCTTCGCACAGCCCGGGCGGTTCAGAAGGCAAGCGGTGGCAGCAGATCACCGCTGTCGCTTCCCTTGCAAGCCTCCCGGGCTGCAATCAATGTGCCCATGCTCTGCTCATCAAATTGGATCCATTGATCTTCGCCCAGCCCAGGAGACTTGGAAGGGAAGTGGCAGTGGTGATCTGTCGCCGCAGCTTGCCTTGCAAGGTGCCCGGGCTGCGCAATGTCTACCTCCTCTGTGTTCTTGGTTGTTTCAATCTCTTTTGCAGAGAGGGAAGCAACCAAGAAGAAGGAGGAGGTGGCGATGGGCAGCCAACACTGCTCTCTGCTCTGCACGACAGATGACTCTGACAGGTCAGACCTGTCAAAGTCAACTGTCACGTGGAGAACAGAGCCGTGTTTGTGAGTTGAATTATTAGGTTGTCGAAGCAACCAAAAGTCGAGGTACCACTGTATATGAAGTTCCCCTTTTACGTTCTGTGGAAAAAGAAAAAAATCACAGAAGTTTCTGGGGTAATTTTTTTTTTCCAGATCACCAGAGTTGTATCCAATTACTTGCTGCCTTATTAGGAAAGTACCTCTAAGCAGTCAGCTATGGGAGGCCTCAGATTTGAAACTCACATAAACATCTATGTCTCCCAGATCCAGTACCAAATTCTGTCGGTAGGGATGCAAAAATTCTAGAACTTCTGAAGCTACCAACAAAAGGGTTTTCCAGAAAAGAATGGAAATTGGTGGGGGACAGGTAGCAATGCATACATAAAGCATTCGTCTGTAAAATCTAAGCTTATTGTGTTTCTTTAAAAGAAGGAAAGGACCCACTAATTATAGTAATCTCCTGCTTATTGCAGGGGTTAGGGACCTGACCTGACGTACGACAAAGGAAAATCCACGAAATGCAGATGCTGGGTCAGGTCAGGACTGGGGGGTGGCTGTCTGGGGCCTCCTACACTTACCTTAGGCCTGGTGCTGCCTGCCCCAAGCGGGCCTCTGATGGGCTTCCTGGGCCCGTTGGAGGCCCCAGAAGTAGTTTTGGGCAATCCTGAAGGCACTTCTGGTTTTTTTAGAAGCCACTTCTGGTTTTTTTGGAAGCCACTTCCGGTTTGCCAGAATCCACTTCGGTGTCCTCCGACAGGCACGGGAAGCCCATTGGAGGCCCACTCAGGGCAGCGCCAGGCTTAAGTGTTGTGGACTAAGCTGAAATTTCTCAGAAGTGTCACACGGGCTAGGTCAGGGAGCCTTCTAGGAATGCGTACATCTGATGCATTGGTTTTAACTGTGAAACTGTGGTCAAGGACTATGCTGCTTTGTTTGATATGCTGGGTGTTAAACCATATCTGGGACTTTGAAGCAGTCTTAACACCAGCCTGCCTCCTGATACGAGGACATGATCTGGTGTATTCCATCTCACCAAAAAGATTCTCGGCACCTGATAAGCCTACATCCTCTATCAAGATTTAGGACCTCACTACTTGTCAGAGCACCTTCTCCCTTTGAAAACCACCCATAATACCCGATCCTCCCAGGCTCGGCGTTTGAGGCAACTAACACCACGAGAGGCCCGAAAGGAAAAAAACAAGAAATAGGGCCTTTTCTGCCGTTGCCCCTCGCCTGTGGAATAACCTTCCACCAGACATCTGCCTGGCCCCCTCTTTGGCTGCCTTTAAAAAACTATTAAAAACTTGGTTATGTAAGCAGGCATTCCCCCAAATATAATTGCAACACAGTGTTCACCCATTAAATCTTGATTCTAACTGACTAGCCTGCCAATAATAATATATTGTTTTATGTCACTTTAATATTATTTTTATTTTGTTTTATTATGTTACTCTTTATGGTTTTATTGTATAAAATAAATAAATAAATAAAATAAAGATTGCATTTTTAGTACAATGCTTTGATAAAGATAGCAAGTTGTTATCAAAAACTTAGCTTACATTGTTTGTTTTAGTAGTGACCAATAAAGGTATCACCTAGCCTACTTTTGATCTGTGAAAAAGTACTCCTGGCCACCCTCAGAACCTGAGCATTCAGGCTGAGGGATGAATCCAGGAGCATCTCCGAGCAGCAAACCCGTTTTCAAAATCCTGTTCCTTGATCTGCCTTTGGACTGACCAGGAGCAGCGCCTCTGTCTTCATCTGTTTCTGAACCCTCTGTCAGATCAAATCGCATTCCTGTGACTTCATATGGGTGACAGTTCCCCTTTATGCTCCAACCTAAAACCTGCATGTTTAGTGCTTCACTAAAAAACAGTGCTTTTATTTGCAGGCACGTCCCACCATATGGCAAGAACGTCCTATTTGCAAAGGTCTCAATTTGAGTTCCTGTGTTGTGGCCTGTGGAACAACCAGCGAGCAAACACCTCCGTCTATCCCATCTCACCCCATTTATTATTTATTACATTTACATTTTTACCCCCACCTTTCTCCTTGGAAAGAATCCAAAGTGAATTACCATACCAAAGGGCAACATCTAAAGTTGAAGTCAATGAGTATACAAAGGTGGTAAAAAACATCCCAGAAGATGTTTCAAGTTGGAAGGCCATGAACATGCCACAGCTAAAAACAAGCAGTGCAACAGACAGTATTCCAAGTGAAGAAGAACAATCAGAATGAATAGGCATCTTATGTCATGAATAAGGCAGCACCAAAGCTAAGAACAGTAAGTGAACAAAGACAGACAAGATGAAAATATGCAACTCAAGAAGCGGAAAACAGGCACATAAAATAACGATGACAATGAGGATTTTTGGAAGGAGGTCTGACGAAGTGGATGTGTAGTCCACAAAACGTTACATTAAAACATATGAAAGTTAGTCTTTAAGGTGCCACACGTTTTGTCTTTTGTTTTATTTTCCTTGATTTTTGCCTGCAATTCTGGAAAAGCCTAACACGGCTAATCGTCTCTGAAACCCCTCAGTGTTTGCATTAATGTCAACGTTGGTTCTTGCTTGTGTTTTTACTTATTGTCACTGTTCTATTTTTATTTTACGGATATTTTGTGCGGTATAAAAACCAATCAAGCCAACAAAACAAGAAAAAAAAGCGGGTTTCCCCAGGAAGGAGGCCATCCGGACTCTCTGGAGACAAGCTGGGCCACCTCTGGTACAGCCCAGGCCTCCCTGACGCCGCTGTTCAGTATTTATTTATTCTTTACTCATTTGATTTACAGTGGTACCTTGTATAAATGAATTGGTTCGTTCCAAATGAAATTCTGTTAAGCAAATTTTCCTTTGTACGAATTTCCAATAGGAATGTATTGAAAATGGAGTAATCCCTAATCGCGACCATGTTTATGTTGTATGGATTTTCCCCATAGGCAATTCTGTTAAGCAATTTTCCCCTATCTCTGGAATTTTTTATGTTGTACAGATTTTATGTTATACACGCTGTTTGTTATACGAGGGTCCACTGTATATACCGCAGGGAACGCCAGGTGCTGTGCAGGCGCCTGGAGTAGGAACTAGCAAGAAAAACTCCATGGACATGGGGGGGTCACGGAGGGTCGGTGATGACTGTTAACGACACAACACACACACACACACACACAGGCTTATATGCCGCCCCGTTCTACCAGCGACGAGGCCCCTCCTGGGCGCTGTCCAGACCCCCCCACCCGGCCGGGGAAAGGGAGGCCCGGAGGAGGAGGAGGAGGAGGCCTTCCCTGCCTGCCTTCCTTCCTCCTCCTTCCTCCTCCTCCTCCTCCTCCTCACCCTTACGGAGTTCTCGGTGCCAGACGCTGACGATGGGCCCGGCGTGCTTGCGGTGGTGGATGAGCCACAGGCTCAGCGTCTGGACGCTCTGCTGGGAGTTGCTCAGCTCCGACAGCTTCCGCTCCAGCGCCGACTCCGAGAACGAGGACATGGCCGGACGCCGGACCTCCCCGTCGTCCCCGTCTCGCCCGTCCCCCCTCGCCGGCCTCCCTAAGGTGGGCCCGGCCCGGCCTGGCGCGGCCCAACCACCTCCCGCCGCCTTCTCCGGGCCTTCTTCCTTCGGCCTCCGAAAACTACCCGCCGCCCCCGCCACAAAATGGCCGCCCGCCCGCCCTTTCACCTCCGGGCGACGCCCAGGGTCAAAGGGAGGCCGTGCTACGGATCGCCGCGAGGGGACAAACGCCTCAGAAGACGCTTGTCTCTCACACTCTTCTTAGACGGAGTCGCAGGGGCTCCTCCCTCCGGCGTCCAGGGCGCATGCGCAGTGGTGGCCGGCCGGGCTCGCGCTTAGATCTTGGCGGGACTTTTTCTGTTCCCGCGCTCTCTTCGGGTTTCGTGTTTACTTCCGCCACGCGGAGAAGGTAAGGGGGGGTGGGGTGGGATGTGGGGGTGGGATGTGGAGGGGGTCCGAATTAGCCTCTTGCAGACCTTTCTGCTGTCCTCTGGAAGGCTGGCCGGTCGGCCCGTGGGCCTCACAGGCTCCTGGACTACAACCGCCATCATCCCCAGCCCCCTAGGAACGAACAGGCAGCTGCCTGGGGCAGAACCTGGGAGCTCCGGAATCTACGTGGAGGGCGAGCTGCGGGGGGGGGGGGCGGGGCGCAAGGAAAGAAACATCTCCATAAAGGCCAGCGGGCATGAGGGGGTGATGGGAGTTGTAGTCTCCCCTCATTTCCAGAGGTTTTGAAGCGGGGAGGGGGGAACTGTGCGAAAAATGGGGGATTTTTTTAAAAAAAAAAACAACACAAGTGTCTCCTCATTTCTTTCCGAAGCTTCCAGAAACTTGACATCTTTTCCTAGGAAAGAGGCTGTTGCTGGGCCTGGGGGAGTCGGTTCCTTGGCAGGAGGGCTGTCTGTCTCAGTCGCCATCCCATAATGAGCACCAGGAGTTGGTCTGCTTCTGCCCTTGGGCTCCAAAGTGCTGGGGTGGGGGGTATAAATGCAGCTACCCCGGCGAATCTTACCCCCCCTCTAGGGTGCCCTCCAGGCGTGTGTGGTGGGACTACATCTCCCATCATCCCCCACATAGCCGGCTGTCAAGATAAGGCTTGCTAGTTGCCAGCCAGGCTGCTCATGCTTCTTTTTTTTGCGGTGCTTTGGAAAGTGTCCCAACCATTTCAGGGGGTCTTCGGAGCGAGGGCTCATTTCAGGGGTTCGGCCCCCTTGACTTCACCTGCTCAACCCCCACCTGGTCGAGAAAAGATGGCCTGGGTCCACCTCCCTCCCTCTGACGACAGGGGGGTGATGTGGTGTCTATAACCGACCCCAGCCAGCAATCTGGCCACTGCGTTCTGGGCCCGTTGGAGTTTCCTGAGACTTTCCATTGGTAGCCCCACATAGAACGCATTGCAGTAGTCTATACGTTCTTGTTCTTATCCTGAGAGTTGGTCCACTCGGAACCTGGTTCACAGAGACCTTTGGGTAGTGGGCGGCATACAAATTATATAGATAAATAAACAAATAAATTAAAAGCTTGCATCAGGTGGGTTCAGAAGGTAGTTGGGGAAGAAAGTACAGTAGGATGTATTGTGGGGTAAAGGACAACAGTTTTTATTCAGGGTGGTCATCAATTACTAAGGCGTTTCCCCCCCCCCCTTTGACATCAGGCTCCAACCCAAAAGAAAAAGAATCATCCGAAAGCTCCCTCTCTAAGGCTACAGATGGCATTGGGGGACTTCCTTGTGGTGAGGTGTTCCTGTCTTGGCCTGACACTTCACGGGTACATATGAAGTGCTGGGTCGGAGACCTGATGTCAAAGGGGGGAAAAAACTTAGTAGTTGATGACATTTCTCTGGGCTGTTTCCAGAAGATGCTAGGAAAGCTGAAACACGGCAAGCTATGGCTAATGAGAGCAGAGACGATGAAGGACCAGTTAAAGGTCAAGATCCTTTATCTCCGGAATGCTCTCTCAGCCGGGATGAGAAATTTACGGCTATCCACAAGTATACTTGGCTGGCTTGTCTCTTTTAAATGACAAGTCTAGGCAAAAAGCATCTTCTTGTTTGCATTCAGAGTTGGCTGCGGCCTCTGCCAGCGGTTTATAGCTTCAGTTGCCCTCGTGCCCGTTTCTGCATCGCTGCGCCATCCCAGCCAGCTGCATTGGCACTCCTCCCCAGCGCTAAGTCCTCCACTTCCACTGGTGGCTCAAGCCCCAATTGTTTACAATTTGTTCTCCTAGAAAAGGTGCTCACTCTGGACTCAACTCCCTTCATGCAGATTGAGAGTTTCTGGAGTTGTTTGAGGCAGGCCGAGAAGGCAGATGTGGGAGAAATAGCCCTTTTTTTGCAGAAGCCCTTCCTGTAGTTGTACAGATGGTGGGCTTGAACTCCTGAGCAATAATTTCCAAAGCACTGCATGCAAGGTCTTATGGAAACCACAGCATTTAGGCAGCTGGTCCCTGCCGTGAGTGTGTCTTCCACAGGAAATGGGACTGGTCTCATGGGACATCTTTCTGCTTTCAGGTGCAGAAAAGAGCGACTAAAATGATTATTGGACTGGGGCACCTCCCTTATGAGTAAAGGCTAAAACATTTGGGGCTCGTTAGTCTGGAAAAAGAGGCGCCTGAGGAGGGATATGATTGAGACGTACAAAATTATGCAGGGCATGAGTAAAGTGGATAGAGGGACGCTCTTCTCTCACACACAAAATAAAAGAATTAGGGGACACCCACTCAAATTTAGGGCTGGGAGAGTAAGAACAGACAAAAGAAAATATTTTTTAGCACATTGTTAGTCTGTGGAACTCCCTGCCACAGGAGGTGGTGATGGTATGTGGCCTGAATGCCTTCAAAAGAAGATTGGACAGATTCCTGGAGGAAAAGTCCATCCCAGGTGACAAACCATGATGGAGATGTGTCATCTCCAGGCTTGAAAACTGGGGTACTTCAACGGCCAGATGCAGAGGAGTGCTATCAGGAGACAGAGATTTAGTCTCATGCGCTCCCAGAGGCATCTGTTGGGGCCACTGAGAGATACAGGAAGCTGGACTAGACGGGCCTTTGGCCTGATCCAGCAGGGCTCTCCTGATGTTCTTATGTTCTTATATATGCAGGATGACAAACGGGAGAAAAGAGACAGCACGGCAGGAGGATGGCTGTTTTTGACACCCCGCAAGAAGCTTTTGGGGCCTTGCGCCCGGTGTGCGTCCAGCTGACCAAAGTGCCGACGGTGGAGAATGTGGAGCGGCTCCACGCTCAGCTGCAGGCGGTCAGTGACTCAGCCCTGCAAGAGCTCCAGGAGTACGTCCTCTTCCCTTTGAGGTTCACCCTCAAGACGCCAGGCCGGAAGCGTGAGCGGGTGGTCCAAGGCGTGGTGGAGTGCCTGACCGCTCTGCTCTCGACCACCTGCGTGAAGAAACCTGACCTGCTCCTGGAACTTTTCTCCGAGCTCTGCCTGTGTTTGGCCTCTCCGTCCAGCCCGCACCAGCTGGCCCCGTGGTCGGAGGAAGTGAAGCAGGCGGTGGTTCAGGCCCTCCTGGCATTGCTGCATTCAGCCTACGGGGACATCCTCCTCTCTCTCTATCAGCCCTCCAACCTTCCCCAACTCGGCTTTGCCGTGTCTTTGCTATTGACCGTAGCAAAACAGGAGAAAGCCCAGCCCCTGAAACTGCTGGCCTTGAAATGCCTGCAGTGTCTTATTTTGCAGTGCGACTGCCCGGAAGACCACAGGACCCTGGATGCGGACGAGAGGAGGCAATGTGGCGACCTCTTTGCTTCCTTCCTTCCCGGGCTCTCCATCACCCTCTCCCAGGTGATCACCGCAGATGTCAAGCAAGGCCACGCCGTTGTGGTCTCCGCCCTGAGGCTCTTCTCTCAAGCCGTCAGCGTGGTCATGGCGGACGAGCAGCTGGCCCAGGTCCCAGCAGAGAGGGAGAAGCCGGCCTCGGAGCGGAGCAAAATATCAGAACTTATTGTCCACAGAAGCCCCGACTGGGCCAAGAGCACCGCAGCGAAACTCTCTGTCTTGATCCAGAAGGTGGTGGCCTTCGTGTCTGTCCACCCTCACTGGAAGGCAAGGCAGGCCCTCATAGAGGTGGCCCTCCTCCTGCTGTCCACGTGCGCCCGGTCTTTGGCGGAATCGGCGGGCCCCCTTTTAAAAGCCTTGGTGAGCCTCGTGAATGACGAAAGGCCTGCTATTGGGGTGCAGAGCCGTGAAGCCCTGAAGGGCCTGGCTGCCCAAGGGACGGTCACCGAGAACCGGCTTCTGGCCGACGTCCTGCTGGAGGACCTCCACTCCCTGGCCACCGCCCTGCCTCGTTTGATGGAGTCCCAGGACGACCAGGGCAAGCTTTCCACCTTGAACTTGCTCCTGGGGTACGTGAAGCTGCTGGGCCCTTCTGTGAACGTGGCCCTGGCCTCCGCCTCCCACCTCCAGCGCCTCTCCAGGGCCCTGGTGCAAGTCCTGGAGCTGGACGTGACGGACGTGAAGGTGGTGGAGGAGAGGAGGCGCTGGGCCTCCGGTGGAGCCTGGGGGGAGCCT
>JAHTLZ010000329.1:75049-97399 GCA_023846285.1 Phrynocephalus versicolor
ATAAATAAATAAATAAATAAATAAATAAATAAATAAATAAATAAATATGTGTTCTCGAAGGCTTTCACGGCCAGAATCTGATCGTTGTTGTGAGTTATTTGGCCGTGTTCTGGAAGTTTTTCTTCCTGATGTTTCATCAGACTCTGTGGCTGGCATCTTCAGAGGGCCAGGAGCTCAGGGAACTAGGAGGTCTCTCTGTGCTCTGGGTTAACCCAGAAGAAATAATTTTTCAAGGATCATAGCTTGGGTGTTACTGCATTCAGAACCCACCGAAAACCCTCTCACGAACAGGACCAGGCTAGGGGGTGGGGTAGGGAAGGCACAGAAAAAGGGTTACACCACATCCTTGTCATTTGGGATCGGGGGGAGTAGTCAATCGACATCAAAGACCTCAACAGCTCCAGAACTCAGCTGCACTGCTGTCCCTGTGAGTCAGAAGAATCTTGCCATAATTCACATCTCAAAAAGGACACAGTGGAAATGGAAAAGGTGTAGAAGAGAGCGACTAAAATGATTACTGGGCTGGGGGTTCTCCCTTATGAAATGCTGTAGCATTTGGGGCTCTTTGGTCTGGAAAAAAGGCACCTAAGGGGGGGGGTATGATTGAGACATACAAAATAATGCAGGGCATGAGTCAAGTGGGTAGAGGGAAGCTCTTCTCCCTCTCCCAAAATACCAGAACTAGAGGACATACACTCAAATTGTGGGCTGGGTGAATAAGAACAGACAAAAGAAAATATTTTTTCACCCAGCGCATTGTTAGTCTATGGAACTCCCTGCCACAGGATGTGGTGATGGCATCTGGCCTGGATGCCTGCAAAAGGGGATTGGACAGATTCCTGGAGGAAAAGTCCATCCCAGGTGACAAACCATGATGGAGATGTGTAATCTCCAGGCTTAAAAAACCAGGATACTTCAAGGGCCAGAGGCAGGGGAATGGACTATCAGGAGACAGAGATCTAGTCTCATGTGCTCCCTAACGCATCTGGTGGGGCCACTGTGAGATACAGGAAGCTGGACTAGATGGGCCCTTCTTGGCCTGATCCAGCAAGGCTCTTCTTAGGTTCTTACGTTCTATCTCCATCTTCTGTAGCCACCCTTACTTTGCTGCAACCTGAGGCTGGTGAATTATATAAAAAGTCGAGCTCCTTTTAAGAGAGTCATCCTTGGACAGCAGAGAGAGAGAGAGAGAGGCCCAACCCAGCTTCCCAGGACTTCTCTAGAAGAGATACTGATTGTGGCACTAGAAACAGGGCATTCCAAGATGCGGGGAAAATATCTATGCACTTGTCTGAACTCACAAGAGTTTGCATCTGTTTTTGTATGTGGTAAATTGGGAAGCAACACTATTTATTTATTTGCTTTATATACTGTGACAATATAGCTCAAGGGCTACTCATAGCTTTGTTGCTAGGCCTGGCTTCTTAGGCACGCTTGCTCTCATTATTCATTCATTCATTCATTCATTCATTCATTCATTCATTCATTCATTCATTCATTCATTCAAGTAATATGCCAGCCATCTGCATGCTGAGAGGGATAAGGGGACAACCCACCCGTTTGCCTCAGGGAGTGACCTGGAGGTGGCCTTTCCTGGAGCAACAAGACATGGAACTGTCCAAGGTCCTGGCTCCAGGGATCAAGGTCAGGGGTGCTGAGGATTTCTGGAAATGGAGGGCAGGGTGGGGCATCTTTTATCATCTTGGGTTGACTGCCCAGCTGTGCCTTAATCCAGATAAGGAATGCCTTATAACAGGGGTTCATGCATTGGTAATACCTAAAATAGACTACTGTAAAGCTCTCCCTGTAGGGCGGTGGTTCTCAACCTGTGGGTCCCCAGATGTTCCTGGACTGCAAATCTCAGAAATCCCTTCCAGCACAGCGAGTGGTGGAAGCTTCTGGGAGTTGCAGTCCAAGAACATCTGGGGACCCACAGGTTGAGAACCACGGATGTAGGGCTTCCCTGGATGTCTGTGTGGAAACTTGAGGCGGACGAATATGGAGTGGCCAGGCTGACTGCGGGTTCCACCAAACAGGAACGCTTATTCACCAGTCTTGGCAGACTTTCCCTGGTTCCCTGCTAGTTTCCGCACTCAATTTCCTGTGCAAGACATGAGCAATAAAGCCCTTAATGGTTCCGGAACTCAGTCCTCAGCCCAACGTCCTTCCTACAAAATAGCTACCCATCTCACTGGCTACTTGCAGTCCTTGATGCTGAGAATTGCAGCACCCACAGAGGGCCAAAAAGCCAACGCGAGGAAACAAACTTTCTCGCTTGTAGTCCCATCCTTCTGGATTAATCTTCCTACAGAGGTTTTCCAGGCACCATCCGTCTCTGTTTTAAGGAGGCTAATTAAGAGAGAATTGCATAAAGCTGCCTTCTACTAGTGGTGAAAGTAGACAAGGGATGCTCAAATGGGCTTTAATTAGTGCATTTCTATTTAAAGTTAAGTTCATTGTTTTACCTAGCAGCAGGGTTTATTGTATTTTGCGGTATTGACCACATGGCGTTTCTACTGTATGATTTTTATTGCACTGTATGTTGTGAACCTCCCGGAGAGCGCTAATGCTGGAGGGATAGTGTGTAGAAGTGGAAATAATAAATAAAGAACAAAAATAAATTAGCAATTGTATTTATTAGATCTTTGGGAGCGGCTGTGCTTTGGAGGCAGGAGCACCTTGCACTGCATCCATCTGACCCATGCGCCACCCGGGAGCTCCACTTGCAAACAGACCTTGCCATGTCCAGACTCCCAGATGTGCCTTCCTGCCTCAACCAGGCAATGCACACCAGGAGAACTGCCGTTGCTCAGAAGAGAAGCAGGGGAACGTTGCAATTAGAGATGGGCACGAAACGAACAATTTTTCGTTTCTGTTTTCGTTTTTCGTTTTGTTAGCTAACGAAACGGCAAACGAATTTTGTCTTTAAAATGAAACTAAATGAACAGAAACACCGGAAATTTTGTCGTGCGTTTCGTTTCCATTACTGCAATATGAGTGAATTGCTTAAAATCCTTTAAAAATCACAAAAATTGAAATAAATGGTAACGAAATGGTAACGAAACGAACGAAAACGAAAACGAATTTTTTGGAAAAAATTCACGAAAAACGGAAACGAACCGAAACGGACCCTCCAAACGACAAACGAAATGCCATTTTTTTTATTCGTGCCCATCTCTAATTGCAATCCTTAAGAATTGGCCTTGGGCCACTTGCGTCTTCCTAGTCAGAAAGTTAAGATGTGAGACCATTTGAGGGCTGAGGGAAGAGATGGGGACAGAGTCACATCCCTCCAGCAGAGGTGTAGCTAGGGTTTTCAGCGCCCGGGGACAAAGTCAGTTCTCGCATCCCCCAAGGGACAGGGAGGGACTAAGGTGCCACGGAGAAGGCGTCGGCAGCAGGGGAGCCCCCCATGCCAGCCCTGACAGGTCACTCGTGATGCTTTGGTGCCCAATTGAGCACCCCCAGATGCTGTGCCCAGGGACCGATGCCCACCCTTGCCCCCCTTGCTACGCCCCTGCTCTTCAGCCCCGGGAGACTCAATGCTTGGCTCTTAAAAGAGGACATCCCTTTCCCCATTTTTCTCTCAGCTGACGATGTTTTGCTGCTGGTCCTCTCCCCCCCCCCCACAACGTGCGGGAAACAGTAAAAAAAATAATAATAAATTCCCAGCCATTTTGTTGGGTATGCTTCCAAAAAAAAAAAAAAAAAAAAGTGGACCCAGCGGGCATCTCTGTCCCCGGATCTGGAGGTGGCCTGGCATTTCCCCGACATCTGCCGCTGAGGTCATGGAAAACCCTGGAAGTGAAGGGGGACCTTGGCAGGGCAGGCTTCCCATGTAGCCCTAAGCCCAGCGGCCCAGAAGAGCAAAGCCCCGTGCTATCTCTGGGTTCCTTACTAGAGATGGGCACGACTCAGAAAAAATTTTTCGTTTTCGTTTTTGTTTTCAGCTAGGGTCCGTTTCGTTTCGTTTCCGTTTTCGTGAGCTAATTTTCAAAATTTTTCATTTTCGTTTCGTTACGTAATGAAAACGAAAACCGAAAACGAAAACAAAATTTGTTTCGCTTCTCCCCATTTAGCTCCATTGAGTGCTTTTCCAGTAACGGAAAACGAAAACTGGCTCAAAATTAGTCGTTTCGTTTCCGTTTTCGGTCCATTTTTGAACCGTTTTTCATTTTCGTTTCGTTACGTAAAGAAAACGAAAAAACGAAAACAAAAACGAAAATTGCGCTAAGTCGTGCCCATCTCTAGTCCTTACCTTCCCATCTGTCTTCCAAGCCTGGGGTGATGAGTGAGATGCCCATGCGTACACACACAAACACACACAAAGGGAGATGCAAGCACATGTGAACACCCACCCACCCACCCAGCCACCCACCCAGACCTTGTTTCTGTTGCCGCCGCCGTGGGTGGAAATCTCCCAGTCCACAAAGAGTTTCCTCCCTTGCCTGCCTGCCCGTCCCCACCCCCAGCTGGCGGGCATCCTGTCTGCAATTCTCTTGCCCAAACGGAAAATAAAAAAAAAATAAAGCCTCATTAAAATAACAAAGAGGCTCCTGGCTGTTCCCTGGCCCTTATCTTGGTGTGAGAGAAGGAAAATAAACAAATAAATACATAAAGAGGCTGCTGTTTGCTGATCCGGAAAGGAGGGGGGCAAGAGCAGGAGAAATGGCGTAGAGGATAGCGAGGAGGAGGAAGAAGTAAAAGCAAAGAAGGACAAATTGGCCCATGTTATCAATGGGGGGGGGGGTGGAGGAGGAGAGGGAAAGGAACCCCAGAGTGCTGCAACTCAACCTTCTCCCCTTTTAATGGTTTCTAGGTGTCTTGGACTGTGTGACTCATGGAGCCCCTTTACCACTGGCCAGCCTGGTAGCAGCTGATGGGATTTGTAGTCACACAGCATCCCGGAGGCCACATGTCATCTGCCTCTGTTGTAAAGAGGCAGCGGAACGTAGTGGGCCCCATTATATTTTTAAGCTGTGAGAAACAGGGAGGTTTTGTCTGCCGTCCCTCTCCTGTAGCTTGTTCATCATGAGCCTGGGTGTGCGTGGGTGCCTCTCCTCTCTGGGAGACCAGCCTCAGCATCTTCCATTGGGTCCATCCTTCAATTCGGGGTGGTCATCATTACGACCGCCTCGCGATTTGGAATGGGGACCTCATTGTGGGTTACGAGATGTACCGTTTCCCTCCGGTCCTGCTGGGCTCCCTGGGATTGGCCACCCGTCTGGGAAATTAAAAGAAATTCAGCTCTCTGTCCCCCACCTGAGAGCGTGCACAAAAGAATGGGAAAGTGCAGAACAAACAAACAACGGACCAGGGAGGAGTAAATAGATGGAGTAGAATACAACTTAAATAAAGGAGCTATTTAAACAGTGCTGTTAAAGCAAAGCAAAGTGTGTTGGTTCTATATCACCCCATAGTGCTTAAAGGACTCTCTTCCAACTGAATGATGCTTTGTGTGACACCCCCCCCGTGACACCCCCCCAGACCCCAAGGAATCAGGGTACTCAGTGTGACCCCACTTTGTTCCAGCATGCCCAGCAAAGCGGGCTCATGCCAAGCGCATACAGAAAGCGGAAAGGTGGAGGAAGGAAGGGCTTGAAGAAGCAGCACCAGGTAGGCTGATCTAAGAACGGTCTGTGGTACCTCATTGGTGGCCCAGCTCTCCTTGTCTGTCCAGTCCTTGTGGGTGCGGATGTACCACCACTGGATCTCAAGGGAGTACGAAGGCGAGCCGCTGCCCCGGAAGGAACACGCCATCTCCACATCCTCGCCAGCCCGGGCGGTCATGTCATGAGGGGTCTCGGTGAAGAATGCTGCAGGGAGGACAAAGAGAGGCACATGGCCGGCGGCCGTCAGGACGGGTCTTCCCCGGGATGGGCCAATGGGAAGGCTAGCCCTCGGGTTGCCCGCCTCAGGCACCGAGAGGCCCCTTGGACCTGCCTTTGGAGCAGCTGGCAAGCGGGGACCTTAAGAGCCATGCCATATCGCTTGTGACGACAACCACCACCCCAACACACACACACACACACACACACATACATACATACACACACACACACAAACAGCCTAAAATCTAACACCACCAATCATTGCATTTGGGTGAGGGGTGAAAGTCTGCCCTTCCAGTTTTGTCCGGGATGGCCTGAATAACTTTTTTTTAAAAAAAAAATCAGAACTGTCAGCTCATTACAGGCCCTTCAGTTAATTAGCAATTGTCTTTCAAATGATTAATCAATTAGCCAATTAAAATAAATACTACAGTGACTCCATGCAGGTGTTATCTTGAGAATATGCAATTAAGACGCCAATTGCTCTTGACTAAATAACCCAGACAAGCCATTTATTGTCAGAGGAATCCTCTCCAGCCATCTTGGTGGGATTGAGAGCGAGGGGGGGGGGATGGACAGAGATAGCTCTAGCCGTGCCCCTGGCCGGCTCCAGGCCCAGGTTGCCCAGATGGCATTGTGGGCACAGACGCACCCTTCCCATCGGAACCCCCAAACCAGGACCCAAATGGAACGGCCCACAGACCCTCCCCAAAGAAGGAGGCAATGGCGACATAACACTCAAACGAGGCCACGGCTCTTGGCTGGCACTGAGCCACTGGAAGAAACTGGGTGGGAAGGATCCCTTATTTGTTTATTTATGTATTTATTAGCCGTGTTTCTCTCAAAGAAAAGGGTCAGGGCAGCTCAAGGTGTTTCAAAAAACAGAATTCAAAGCACAACAGATTATTGTTTGCAGCCTGCGAGCTGCTACAATCCACCCCTCTGCTTGTAATGCACATCCCAGCTGCTGTGCCCATTTTTTCCTGCTTTATTTTATCTATTTATTTAAAATATTTTATCCCACCTTTCTCTGAAAAGGCAATATTTGAGACCCAAACCATGTGAATACAAAGGTTTAAAGCTGAAACAGTAAGTAAACCAATATTTAAAAGGAACCAACAAAATCCACTTTAAGAGATGGCATTATTCTGATGCGGGTGGGTATGCACACTATCACTGCGGGTGTGTGGGGTGTGACGTGTCATGTCAGGGAAAGGTCCTGCACCCTTTTTTATTTAAAAGGAGCTGCGTATGCACATGCAGACAGGTCTGAGTTTGCCACATCTGTCCCTGTGCTTCAAAGTCAGTGCATCCAACGTGGGTACATTAAAATAAATAAAATGAATGGAGGGTGGAGGGGGGGGACTTCCCTTTCCTGGCCCCTGCGAAGACACGTGTTATCTATGAGCTCACAAGCGACACAATAGATGAAGGACAACATTGCGGTGGATCCACCCTCCCTCCCACCCAGGGGGGGGGCCCGGCCTCTTCCGCACAAAAGCCAAATGTGTTGACGGTCCGCAGATGTGCTTCTTCCTTCGTTAGGAGAAGTAGGTTGTTATCCTTAATCAGCTGCTGCCTAAGCTGTCACCAGAAAACAGCAACCTAACTCCTGGCTTCCAACTAAGAGCCACGCCTGCCTGGTGAAACCCATCATGCCAAGAACTGCTGGACTGAATGTCTAAGAGCGACTTTCCTGGCAATATCCCTCTTGGACATCTGGACATCTGGACATCTGGACTTTTAAGTTCTTCACACTGGTGGAACAAACCTGATGAAGTGGCGTTTTAGTCTCCCCAAACTGTTTATTGTATAATAAGAACATAAGGATACAGTACAAGGATATAAGAACAGCCTTGCTGGAGCAGGCCACAGCCCATCCAATCCAACACTCTGTCTCATACAGCAGCTCACCATTTGCTTCAGGGTATTCCCAAGCAGATGTCCTCATCTTTTTACGATTCCCTGCAAATGGCATTGAGAGATATCCTGCCTCTCTCTCCAACACAGAGGTTGTCCTTAACATAAGAACATAAAAACGGCCTTGCTGGAACAGGCCACCACAGCCCATCCAGTCCAGCATTCTCTCTCACACAGCAGCTCACCATTTGCTTCAGGGTATTCCCAAGCAGATGTCTTCACCTGCTTAAGATTCTCCGCAAATGGCATTGAGAGATATCCTGCCTCTCTCTCCAACCCAGAAGTTGTCCTTAGGCATCCATCCTGAGAGCCATGGAGACCCTTGTTCTCCACGAACTTGTTCAATCTTTTCTTAAAGCTGTCAATGCTGACAGCTGTCACCCACTTCTTCTTGCAGGGAGTGAAAAGGGTGACAAAGGACTTTCTCTTATTTGTTTGAGATGATGATTTTTATGGTCTACAAATGCACTACCTATATTTTACTGGTTGGAAAGTTATGGATTGCGGTGGTTCTTCTGCCCTGACACTCCCACACCTCCTCCCCTCCCCAGTTCTCCTGGAGACCCACTAAGAAAAAGGAACTTGGCATCTTCAGGTGCAAAGAGAGATGCAAAGGAGGGGAAAAATAAACCCTGGACATAAGAGGGTCGGGAACATGCATACAGGGATGTCAACTGAGGCAGGCAACTGGCAGGGGAGAAACAGAGGCACGTCCCACCCAAACTGTGGTGCATCCGTATGAAGAACAAAAAGAAAGAAAGAGAACAAAGCAGAGCAGAGCAGAAAAGAATTGGACCGAGCACCATTTTGAACCACGGAATACAGCAAGAGTCACTGAGGAATCACTCAGTTTTTTCTGCAGAGTGTAGATCTGGCCGTTCTCTTAAGATCTGTCTGGACTCAATCAAACTCCCAAAGTGTGACCTAGGCTGTTACTTCACGTCCCTCTTGTCTCTCTTTGCTGTCCCGCTTGGGACCGGTACGAAAAAAGGTTACTTCACATCCATAGCATGACAGCAGAATCTTGTCCATGTCCCCTGAACCGCGTGACGAGCCGTACCTGCCCCTGGGGTGGGGAATTCTGTTGTCACGCTTTGTTCTCGATTCCTGTTCCGAGACAAGGGACGTGAAGTAACGGCAATGGCTGTTTCCCCCTTTCACTCTAGGAATACTCCGACAACCGAGAAAGCCGACTGGAACCCGTCCGCCAGGCCAGGCTCGGCTGACTGCCTGTCCCTGCAGCAGACGGCGGCTGTTGAAGGGACAGGCAGAGAGCCACTGTAGGTCCGTCCTCCTCGGGTCCCGGAGGCAGGGCTGAGCTCTCCTTGACTGCTCACCTGCCAGCCCGCAGACTGCTGCGTTCAGGGCAAGGGTGTCTTTCCCACCACCTCGATGCCGACGCCAACACCACTTGCCTGCAGCAGTGGTGAGCTGGCTAGCCCAGCTCCTCCTGCCGGGCTTCCCGAGACAGCCCGCGCGCCCGCAGCGGGGATTCGAAATATCGAAAAATGGAAGCCTGACAATTTTTTTTTAAAAGGCTAAACGAAGCCAGGGAACAAATCCAGTAGCTGTCACAAAACAAGGATGTGAAGTTACAGTTGTCACGAGACAAGTAATCACGCCCGTGGGTAAACAAAAACAGGGACTGAACAGAGACAAAACCACATGACCACGAACAACGCTGTCACGGAACGAACGTAATCACGGAACAAAGCAGGACGTGAAGTAACCACCCTACTGATTCTCATCATCATAAGATGTGGGGCAGAGGTGGTAGGGAGATAAGCACACTGCCTTAAGCTTCCTGGAGGGATATAAATATTTATTTATTTCATTTCTTGAGGGGATTTCTTTTCGGGGACCCAAGATGCTATTGTGTCATTGCTAGATGCCATTGCATTCTGACAGCATTATAATAAACAGAGAACCGTTGGGCTGTGATGCAACCAGAAGGATGGGCCCTGCCGCTACAGCTGGCTGAAACGCTTCCATACTTCCTCCTCTGTGTGGGCAATCCTTTTGGCTCCCTGGACCTCCTGCCCCACCTCTGCCAGCAGCCAGGAAGTGCGGAGGGGGTGGGAACACACAAACAGCGACAAGCCCCTAAGATCTCTGGTCCGAATTTAAGGGGCCAGTGGATCTTAGGGGTCGTGTAAAAGCACCCTCCCTCTCACAAAATAACAGAACTAGGGGACATCCACTCAAATTGAGGGCTGGGAGAGTAAGAACAGACAAAAGAAAATATTTTTTCACCCAGCGCTTTGTTAGGAGGTGGTGATGGCATCTGGCCTGGATGCCTTCCAAAGGGGATTGGACAGATTCCTGGAGGAAAAGTCCATCCCGGGTGACAAACCATGATGGACATGCATCATCTCCAGGCTTAAAACCGGGGTCCTTCAAGGTCCAGATGCAGGGGAAGTGGGATCAGGAGACAGAGATCTAGTCTTGTGCGCTCCCAGAGGGATCTGGTGGGGCCACTGTGAGATCCAGGAAGCTGGACTAGATGGGCCTTTGGCCTGATCCAGCGGGGCTTATGTTCCTATGTTCTCATGTGATATAAGTATTTGGGATCCCAGAACAGATTTGAAACCCTGCCGGACCCAGCCCACTCCCCCTCCAAGTCATCCCCCTCTCTCTCCCTCATACACACGCACAGCTGCTGAGGCCACCCCAGACCTTTCCCTCCTGGCCACTTGTCCAGGACCCAGCCGGGCATTGCTTCGCCTCCGCACGTCTACCCAGGAGACGGGGAAGTCAATTTACAGCTTTCCCCTGGGTTTCTGATCGGGTCTGAAAAGTGAATTATTATCAGGTTTCACAGACAAGTTAATAGCTTTAATGTCTTTCTGTCCCTCTGGATGCCTGGAAATCCCATTCCATTTAATCCATCGTAGTGGGGGAGGCCATCAAAATACCAAGCACAAGAGCGTTAATGAGGAGACCGTTTCCCTGCTGGGTTTGCGAGAGCGTCTTTCTTCACCAACGGTGGCCCTGCGGGGATGGCGGGGGTGTTCCCCTCCCTCAGTGAAGAACCTGCTGGCCGATCCCATGGAGTCTAGTGGAGAGGGGGCAGCCTGGAGTGATTCCAGGGGAGGCTTCCAGGGGAGGAAGGCCAGCCTAAGACTTTCCCCTCAGCCAGTGAGATCCCTTGCCTTCCTGGGAAAGCTGGATCCCACCCTCATTTCCACTTTTGTTTTTGCTGCCCTTGGCCTGTCTTTTCTTTTGTGGACAAAACAGCCAGATTCCGTACAAATTCTCAGCGGCCTCTGCAGCGCATCTGGTGCAGGTGAAATGCCATTTTGCACAAGTATTGTAATAATGTTGGCCAAGGAGTGCGCCTTCGGGAAACCAAAAGGAACACAAACCTTCCAGGAAATATGTCTGTGAAGATTCTCAGTCACCCAGGTGAGTTTATCTGGAAGTTGAATCATGGCTACTGGACTTCTTTTTTGAGAGATAGAAACGTTTCGCTGTTCATCCAAATAGCTTCATTGGTTGAAGCTGTTTGGATGAACAGCAAAATGTTTCTATCTCTCAAAAAAGAAGTCCAGTAGCCATGACTCAACTTCCAGACTTCCAGGACATGATGTGGCTGCAGAAAAGGTCGATGCAATTGGCATTAATACAAACATATAAGTCCAAATCCTCCCAAGTGCTCATTTCCCCTCTGTTCATTACTGGTTGGGCCTCATCTTGAATACCACGTCCAGTTCTGGGTGCCGGGCTTCAAGGAAGATGTTGAGCACCTGGAACAAGTTAAGAGAAGGACAACAAGGATGACCGGGGGAAACAAACCCTATGAAGAAAGACTGAAAGAACTGGGCATCCTTAGCCTTGAAAACAGAAGCCTCCTAGGTGATAGGGGAGCACTTTTCAAATATTTGAAGGGCTGTCCTAAAGAGGAGGGCCAGGATTGCTTCTCAGTAGAGATGGGCACGAAACGAACAGTTTTTCATTTCCGTTTCCGTTTTTTGTTTCGTTACGTAACGAAACGACAAACGAATTTTGTCTCTAAAATGAAACGAACCGAACAGAAACACCGGAAATTTTGTCGTGTGTTTCGTTTCTGTTACTGCAATATGAGTGAATTGCTTAAAATCTGAAAAAAAAATCACAAAAATTGAAATAAATGGTAATAAAATGGTAACGAAATGAACGAAAACGAAAACGAATTTTTTGCAAAAATTCACGAAAAATGGAAACAAACCGAAACGGACCCTACAAACAACAAACGACAAATGAAATGCCATTTTTTTGATTCGTGCCCATCTCTACTTCTCAGTCATCCCAGAGTGTAGGACGTACGACAAGGAGCTCAAGTTAAGAGAACCCAGCTTTCGGCTGAAGATCAGGAAAAACTTTTAGAGCAGTACGAGAGCGGCACCCATGACCTCAAGAGGGGGGTGAGTGCTCCAACACGGGAGGTCTTCAAGAGGAAACCAGACTGCCACCTGTCCGATCCGCATTCAATCGGTTTCCTGCAGGGGACTGGACTCGATCGCATGGCAAAGAAGAGCCCTTGTGGGTCAAAGGAGGGTGGCCAATCTAGATTCTGAGAAGCCAGAAACGGGCTTCAGATTTTAGCCAGAGCTGAAGGGAAGCGGCCCGAAACTCAGTTCCCCCAAACAGTCTCGTTGCTTGTGTAAAGTTCGACCTGAAACTCAGAACTAGAGATGGGCACGAAATGAACAATTTTTCGTTTCCGTTATCGTTTTTTCATTTCGTTACGTAACGAAACGACAAACGAATTTTGTCTCTAAAATGAAACGAAACGAACAGAAACACCGGAAATTTTGTCGTGCGTTTCGTTTCCGTTACTGCAATATGAGTGAATTGCTTAAAATCCTAAAAAAAAATCACAAAAATGAAATAAATGGTAACGAAATAGTAACGGAACGAATGAAAACGAAAACGATTTTTTGCAAAAATTCACAAAAAACGGAAACAAACAGAAACGGACCCTCCAAATGACAAATGATAAAACGAAATGCCATTTTTTGATTCGTGCCCATCTCTACTCAGAACTGATCCGCTGGTCACACAGAATCATCCCCCACTGCTCCCATGAGCAGCAGCTTGTGTGTGTGTCTGTGTGTGGGTGTGGGTGTTCCCTTGCCTCTCAGCCCCAAAGAGGGGCTAACTCCCTTGGATTGGGTACCCTCCAACATCAGACATAACACGATGCCCCCCCAACAACCTCCACCTCCTCAGCAACTGCCCCTGTATTTCTCTTTCAAAACTTATGCCTCCCCCTCCCCGCTGCTGCCGCTGCCGCCAGGGAAGCTGCCTTAATTATGGAGTTTAAGGAGCGCACATTGTATGCAATGGCCCCAGGGTCTCGAGCCAGGTCTAAATGACTGCGAACGCAATTAAAATCCATTCCCAAAGATTAGAAAATGCAGCAGAGGAGCCGAGAAGAGGCTTGATTGAATCAAACATCTTTTTTCTGTCAGGCTTTAATTGAGGAGCCACGATATTCATTAACCCCGGGCCTTGGCCTGCTGAGCACCCAGACAAAAGCACCGCGAAATGGGTGCAGATCTTGGAGGGAGGGGGCAAGATGGGGTGGGGTGGGGGAGACTGTGTATTGCATCGGTGCGCACTTGCGGGCAGCCCTGTGTGGTAGGGAGAGGGACGACCTCCCTTTGGCAAACACTGCTTCCCCGTTTCCTTGATACCATTTTCTCCCTGCCTCTTTTCTTTGGGTGGCCTCTTCCCGAGGGCCACAGCAAGCCCAGCCCTGCACTGGGCGAGATGACAGGACTTGCAACAGGGCCGTTTTGCAAGCTGTGCAACTGAGGCCACCAGGCAAGTGTTCCTTCCCCAGAAGGACACAACAAGCGTAGGAAATGGAGGAGACGGCCAAACCCCCTGCCCACGCAGGAAACTCCCATCTCAGGCACCTGGTCAGGCACCCTGCAAACCTCCAAGACAGAGACAGAGAGTCCACCCCCCTCCTTGTTGATGCCTTCCCAGGCCAAACAGCTTGGGTGGCTGAGAAGTCCTACCTAATGCTTAGGTGAAATTTATTTTCTCTCCACTTGAATCCAGTTCTAGCCCCCACCCCAGGAGCTTCTGAAAAATGTGCTCACCCCCCATCTTCCCTCTGAAGGCCCTCCAGAGGTTTGACGATGGCTCGCATAGTCTGGAGAAAAGGCGCCTGAGGTGGGATATGATTGAGACATATAAGATAATGCAAGGCATGAGTCAAGTGGATAGAGGGAAGCTCTTCTCCCTCTCCCCAAATACCAGAACTAGGGGACATCCACTCAAACTGAGGGTTGGGAGAGTGAGAACAGACCAAAAAAAAAAAATATTTTTTCACCCAGCGTGTTGTTATTCTGTGGAACTCCTTGCAACAGGATGTGATGATGGCATCTGGCCTGGATGCCTTCAAAAGGGGATTGGACAGATTTCTAGAGGCAGGGCCGGCGCTAGGTTTTTTTGCGCCCCAGGGGAGGGGGGGAGCGGGCAGGCCGCGGGGGGTGGCGGCAGGGGGTGGGGTGGGGCGGGGTGGCAGGGGAGCGGGGGTGGCGGTGGACGGCGATGGGCAGCAGGGGGACGGACGGCAGTGTCCAGGGGGGTGGTGGCGGGGGGGGGGGTCAGCAGGCTGGCCAACGCCCTCTGTCCATTTTGGCACCTTAGGCAACTGCCTAGTTCGCCTTAATGGACGCGCCAGCCCTGCCTAGAGGGAAAGTCCATCACAGGTTACAAACCATGATGAAGATGTGTGTAATCTCCAGGCTTAAAAAAAACAGCATACTTCAAGGGCCAGAGGCAGGGGAGTGGTATCAGGAGACAGAGATCTAGTCTCGTGCGCTCCCAAACACATCTAGTGGGACCACTGTGAGATACAGGAAGCTGGACTAGATGGGCCTTTGGCCTGATCCAGAATAGCTCTTCTTATACCACCTCTTGGTCTTCTTTTCACCCGGCTAAAGACCCCCAGTTTCCTCCACGGTTCCTTACAGGGCTTGGTTTAATAATAGCCTTTGAGGTGCACAGCTGGAAAGGACCTTCCGGATCATGCAGTCCAATCCTTCTTAAGGAGGCCGTGAACTCTCCACCTGTGGCCCCACACTGAGCTAAACCTTCCACCCCTCTGGTTCCATTCCTGGCCACTGGACTTCAAGAAGGAGGCCGACAAACTGGAAGAAGTTCAATGAAGGGCAACCAGGATGATTTGAGAGCTGGAAACCCAGCTCTAGGAGAGAGAGAAAAACGGGGTGGGGGTGGGGGGGTGGGCATTTGGCCTTGAGAAAAGAGGACTTTGGGGAGACAGGAGGGCACTTTTCAAAGACAAAAGGCTATCTTCCAGAGGAGGGGCAGGTTCTGCTCTTGACCACCCCAGACTGCAGGACGTGCAACAACCAGATTTCAGTTGAATATCTTCCTAACTGGTGGAGCATTACAGCAATGGAACCCCATGACCTTGGGAGCTGTTGCGCCATCTGACACTGAAGGCCTTCAAGAGACCCCTGGACAAACATCTGCCTGGGCTGCTTTGACCTGGATTCCACCCTTGAGCAGGGTCTTGGGCTCGATGGTCTTATACCAACCTCCCGACTTCATTATTTTATGATTCTATGATTCCTCTGCAGGCAAGATGGCATCCCATCTTTTTAAACTTGTAGTCCTCGAAACTGGACATAATGTCCCACGTGAGGTCCGTCCAAAGCACAATCTGGTAATAATGCTATTACTTCCTTTGATCTGGACCCCGTCCTTCCGTGGGTGCAGCTTAATACTGCATTTTACTGCTGTATCACATGCCTCACGTTTGGCTTGCTGTTTGCCAAGACCCCTTGCTGCCAAACCCGGTATCCCACATCCTCTTTCGACGCATCTGTCCGCCCCCCCCCCCCGACGACAGGCAAAACTGCAGATTTTCTGTCCAGTGGATTCCTTTTGTTTGCTTTGGCCCTTTCCTCCCATCCGTGGAAACGGTCCCCTGGAATCGTGATTGTGTCTTCTCAGGTATTATCTCCCAGCTTGCTGCCTTCTGCAAATTTGATGAGCATTCCGCCAAAGCTTTCCTCCTTGTCCTTTTTAGAGGCATCGGAGAAGACGAGAACTCAGTGTGGGAAAGAGCTTTGACAGCGCGCGGGGGGGGGGGGTGAGACAGGAGATGTTTTCTGGTGGCAAGGTGCACAAATAAAGGAGCATGGGTGTTATGTTCAATAACTAATGTGGGGGGTTAAAATCAACAGGGAAAGAAAGATGGCGACTCAGCAAGCCATTTCCTGCAGGGTCTGATTTTTCCACAGGGCTGTGCCAGCTAAATTTTTGTTTTCATTGTCCTTCCTCTGTTTCCCCCTCTCCTTTGCATCTGATCAGTTGTACCTGCAGATGAGCACGAATCAGGAAAAACGCAGAATCACCACGATTTGTATTTCGTCAACACACTGACAAATCATCAATTTATGAATTTTTGGATGAATCCACAAATTGATTCCTCGTTTCGTCTCATCTTCAAAAACCCTATAAATGGCCTCCCTGAACCTAGAGATATCAAAATCACAGAGAACCTTCCCCTGACGTTCCTCTACAATCCCAGAGCGTTTGGTGAAGTTTGGATTTCAGATATCGGAGGTATGCACCCACAAAGAGCACGCCCTCCCCGGAAAGTGACAGAGGCTGGAGATGGCAAGGGTACTTAGGCAGGGCCAAAAAGGATTGATAAATCGATGAGTAAAAAAAAATAATCCCTAAAAAGCTGGTGATTCGTGTTCATGCGGGGTCATTGCATTCGATGAAGACGAATTGACGAATTAGTGGTTTTGAATGAACGTTGCAGTTCGCTTTTAAATTTGTGCTCATGTCTAATGGTAGCCATTCTAGAGAGCCTCTTCTCTTTTCTGCCTGGCCCTGGCTTATGTGGATCCGAGAGAGAACAGAGGAAGGAGGGAAGGAGGGCCTGAGACCAAGAGGGGCAAGAAGGAGCAGAGAATATATCTGGCTCTCAGGGCTGCCTCTGTTACAAATATCTGCCGTTTGGGAGGCTTCCGGCCACAAAGCTGCTTATTAAAAGGAGATGGAGCACAAACCACAGCCATGAACGGCACAGTCGCTGGTCACAGCCACGGAGGGCAGCCGAAGCCAAGAACCTACTGCTGTTTGCCCTTCTTGCCACAGCTAATTCTCCCTCAAGGAGAGCAAGGAAGGAAAGTCAGAAGGAAACGTCAAGACGAAACAGCAGGCAGATTATGGCTTGCCCTTCATAAATGGAGAGTCGGGCGGGCAGGCAGGTGGGGCAGCCGTGCTGAAGAAGTCGGAGCGCTGTGTGGCTGGCGGGGGTGGGGGTGAACACACTCTGCCCCCAATTAACTTCCACTTGAGAGGGTCAGTCAAGAGGACAGTTCGGAGTTCCGGCTGGCTGCTTTGAAACTGGATTTATTTCATGCAAAACTAGAAACAATTCCAAGCCTGGCAAATAAATGTAATAAATTTACATAAATCAGAGTGCAAGATCCCCCCACCTGCCTTGCTCCCATCCCAGAACAGAGGGGAGTCCAGGGCAACCACCGGCAGGATCAGGTCCCTTTGAAACAGGTAGCCCTGGGAGACGGGGGGGGGGTTACTGCCACAACCCCTGGAGGTAGCCAAGTCCCTGCCCCAGGGGGCATGCAATCTGAGCAGCCTGGGCAGGGGGGGGGGCTCCCACCCTGGCCTTCCACATTCCTGTGGCATCCAGATGGTCCCCTTACAACCCCCCCTCCCCACATCACTGGGGGTCCTCAGAGTGAGCTCAGGCATAAGAGATACAGGAAGCTGGACTAGATGGGCCGTTGGCCTGATCCAGCGTGGCTCTTCTTATGTTCTTATGTTCTTAAGAATAAGCTGTAAATCCAATGCAGCTACCTCACCTGCGAGCCACTGGGTTCACCTCAAGAGGCTATATGGCTCCCTTTCATTCTTAGCACCGGCAACCAATGGCAGCCGGCCACATGCCAGCCTCTGTGTGTGCTCTAGGAAGGGACAAGGGGGGAGGTTCTCCTGCACAAGGAGCGCTTCAGAGCAAGCCACGAAACACAGATAAGAGCTTGGGAACAGTTGCTTTTTGGAACGGCAGCTCTAGAACCGCCTTGCTAGGGAACACACGTGGCAGCCACACCTGTGAAAAATCACATAGGGGACCAGGAGGCCACAGAAAAAATGCCTGCGCGGCGATGAGGTGCCTTAGCAGAAGCAGAAGGCCCCACCTGCGTGGAGGCCAAACGGCGACATATGGCGTTATCCTGTTTTCGTTTTCGAATGAGACAAGCAGATGCCTCGAAACAAGCACATCATAACCCCCTCTGCTCTGGAAAATGCCAGCTATAAGCAGCAGCTTCTGGCATCGGATGAAACCTACATTTGTTGCTCTTGGAAATTAAACCAAAAGGAAGTGCTCTGAATTAGGTAGAGGGTCCTCCCCGTTCCCCATTTCTTTTCCAGATTTACGTGTAGATTGGTACCTTGAGGCTTCCTTCCTTCCTTCTTCCTGCTGTTTGTCACTGGTTGTAGCTGGAAAGAAGCAGCAGCACGTGCTTTAGTCAAAATGGTTGCCAGGACCTGTACACTAGGACACCAACCCTATGGACTTCTGCAAGTATGCTTAGGAATCTTCATTCCTCTTCTGGCCAAATATGGCTTTTTTCTTAGAAATAAAGAGTTTCTTCTTTCCTTCCTTTGTTTCTCCTTCCTTCCTTCCTTCGTTCATTTATTCATTTGATTCCCTTTCCTTCCTTCCTTCCTTCCTTCAAATCACAGAATCATAGAATCGATCATTCGTTTGTGGGCAGCTACACTGTGCACGGCATAAATGCCAAGGAGTCCTAATGTTGAGGCATAACTAGTGGAACCAGGAAGAGAAGACTTTATAAATAAATAAATAAATAAATAAATAAATAAATAAATAAGAGAAGAGAAGAAGAGCAGAGACAAGATTTGGGCCCACGATCCAATTCCTGCAGCCTTAGAGCTGGGGAAGGAGCAGCCCCCGTGGCACCATCCGTGGCGCCCGGTGTCTTGGATCCACAGGGCCAGCTTTAAAGGAATTGATCTCTTTTGCTGCCTGCGTCCATTGATTGGGCGGGTGGGCGAGGGGGTGTCTTTTTCTCGGCACAAGGAGGACATTCCAGGTGACACAGCTGTGGGAGGAGAGCCTCTTGTCCTCCTGCATCACTTTCCATTTCATTTCTTCCATCAAAACGACTCAATTACTGCTGCTCCGAGAAGCACAGAAAGGCAGCCTGCCTGTCCTCATCTCCACCCACCACCACCCACTGGAAAAATGCCCAGCCTTTCAGGTCCCAAGAAGAAACTTTCCCCAACCCACATTCAGAGGAGCCGGTTCAAAGCTGCAGGTGTTTCTGGCCCTGGATTCAGCCGGGGGGGGGGGGGCTCTTCGGTGGGTCCTTCCTTCCCACCCGGGGATTCTTCTGTGAAGGGAAGGGCCAGGAAAGGTTTGGGACCTCGTCCCCTGCCAGCGTGCCTTCTTCCAACAAGATCTGCCCATATTGCTCCTCCCAGGCTGGGCGGCTGAGGATTTGGGCCCCGAGAAGAGAGGGCCAGCAAGAAAAGGTTAAGCGCGGTGCCTTCTTGGTGGCCGCTCACCTTCTTTGGAACAGCCTCCCACTTGAAGCCCGCCTGGCCCCGTCTTTGGGGAAGATGGCTTTTCAGGCCTGCTTTTTCAAAGCCAGTGTCCTGTGATATAGAATAGTGAGGTTGGAAGGGGCCTACAACGTCATCAAGTCCAATACACACACACACACACACACACACACACACACACACACACACCACTCCATGCAATAATACACATCAAAGGGCCTCCATCTTAACCCAGTATTGTTTAGCACACCTTCTCTAGTCCTGCCACCTGTTTTTATAGCTTTGGGGTTCATTGAGCTCACTTTAGATACTTCATCTTGTTGTTTTATATTTAATACAGTGGGCCCTCGTATAATAGGCGGTTTGTATAACATAAAATCTGTACAACATAAAAAATTCCGGAGATAGGGGAAATTTGCTTTATTTATTTATTTATTTATTTTTGTATTTATATCCCGCTTATCTACTACATGTAGTACTCTAAGCGGCTAACAAAGCAATAAATGCAAATCAGCTACAAAGAACATCAAATAAAACGAAATCAACATGAACAATAAAACATCATAAACATATAAAAAACCTCCAGCATCCCAGCATGCAGAGGGACAAATCCTAGGAGAATCGCCTATGGGGCGAATCTGTACAACATAAAAATGGGATCTCTCTGTTTTCAATGCATTCCTATGGGAAATTTGTATAAAGGAAAATTTGCTTAACATAATTTCATTTGGAACGAATTAATTCCTTTATACAAGGTACCACTGTGGTTTGTCTGAGTTGGATTCTGTCTTGTTTTGCTGTTATTCGTATTGTTGTAAATAGATCAATAGTCCCCCAGATGTTCTTGGACTAAAACTTCCAGAAGCCTTCACCACTCTCTGTGCTAGCCAGGATTTCTGGGAACCACTGCCTTCTGACCCTTCTGCCTGCTCCAGAGCCAGTTAGACGAGCAATTGTCTTCAGGTGTGTCAAGACACACTCACAATCTCCTTGCACACACACAAAGGCTGGTTTGTTGGGTGGGGCAAGCCCTCCTCCCTAGGACAACAAGCCACAAATTGCACGGAGCATTACAGTTCTGGAAAGCTGCGCTTCACAATTGCGCGGAAGAGTGATGTGTGGCACCTAGATATGGTTTTGTTTTGTTTTGGGGAAATGAAATGGAAAGTTTTGTTTTGTTTTGGGAAATGCATGCCTAAAACTATTCAATATGAAAGACAGTTGTACCTTGTATAAAGGAATTAATTTGTTCCAAATGAAATTATGTTAAGCAAAATTTCCTTTATACAAATTTCCCATAGGAATGCATTGAAAATGGAGCAATCCCATTTTTATGTTGTACGGATTTGCCCCATAAGCGATTATGTTAAGCAAATTCCCCCTATCTCTGGAATTTTTTATGCTGTACAGATTTTATGTTATACAAACTGTTTGTTATACAAGGGTCCACTGTATCAGCAAAAAGAAAGAAAGAAAGAAAGAAAGAAAGAAAGAAAGAAAGAAAGAAAGCCTGGAGGGAGGGAGGGAGGCAGGGATACCAACAGCCCTTCTGGTTTATTATTCACCACCAGTAGCAAACCATCATAAAACTTGTTTAACCAAAGTTATGCAAATTAAAAGCACGCTTCCTACAGTGAGTAATCTGGTTGGATTTTATCAAGAAGATTTGCCCCTGCCTGCTTTTAAACTTTTTTTTTTTTTTTTGCCTCCTTAGCTGCCAAGAAGGATGTGTGGTTAGTCTGGCGCATGTTGCAAATTTAGCACGGGGCTTTGTTCTCTCCCCCCCCCCGCCCCGGCTGCTTCCCCCACCAAAAACACTGCCCCCTTTCCCAGGAGCCTCTTTGACGGAGGCCAGCGCTGGCAGCATCTGTGCAAGAGGGAAATGTTAAGCAACAGTGAATGACAGGGCAGGAGGACCTAAGAGACAGTTCGTAAAACAATCCATGCCATGGAGAACAACCTGGAAATAACTTGACAGTGGGGGGGGGGGAACAGGAGGGGCGGGGGCGGCAGGAGGACAGGTGTTTCCTTCTCTTCCATGCCTTTCTGCTTCTCTGAACCAGCTTCATCCCACCATCATAGTGCATTTTTTCTGTTATTTCTATCTGCTCGTCTCCATCGTTAATATGGGGAGGGGGCCTCCCAGTCACGGCTCGTTTCACAAAATGAATTCAGAGTTTGGAATCGAGGCACCCCTTTTGCACGGAAAGCTTCGATGGCACTGCTGTTAAAATTCCATGTCTTTGCACAAGGACACCAACCTGGTCTGCGTTAGGCTTCTTCAAGGGTCAACTTCCTTCCATACACACGAAGACTCTTAAATGCTTTTAAAGAAGAAACATGCAAGTGTTTGGGGGGTCTGGGTGGGGGTGGGGGATTTGTTTCTTTTTCTCCGGGGAGAAAGGCGGCATAAAAATAAAGTTGTTGTTGTTGTTATTTGGCACGACAAAGTTCCAAATACCATAGTCCTGAATCGAGCTGGAATCCCTAGCATGTACACAGTGACGCCTACGCTGGCTTGGACATGTTGTGAGAATGGATGACGGTCGGATCCCAAAAGATCTTCTATATGGAGAACTAATGAAGGGAAAGCGCCCCAGAGGGAGACCACAGCTGCGGTATAAGGATATCTGTAAGAGGGACCTGAAGGCCTTGGGAATGGACCTCAACAGTTGGGAAACCCTGACCTCCGATCGCACTGTCTGGAGGCAAGAGATACAGCATGGTCTACACAAATTTGAAGAGGCATTTGTCCAACAGGCAGAGGAAAAGAGGCAGGCACGGAAAGAACGAAACTCGAGGACCAGGCAAGAAACAGAATATATCTGCCCCCAGTGCGGTAGAGACTGCCATTCCCGAATTGCTCTATTTAATTAGTCACACTAGGTGTTGTTTTTAGGATCTCTACTCCAGGCATGATACCATAGTCTTTCGAGACTGAACGATGCAAATGAATGGATGATGATGATGATGATGATGATGATGATGATGATGATGATGATGA
>JAHTLZ010000329.1:106556-117420 GCA_023846285.1 Phrynocephalus versicolor
ATCTATCTATCTATCTATCTATCTATCTATCTATCTATCTAAACTAACTAACTAACTAAATAAATAAATAAATAAAATATTGACATTTTGCGAAAAATAAGTGGGTTTTGAATCGCAGTTTGGGCACTTGGTCTCTAAAAGGTTGACCATCACTGCCATAAAACTGAGGAAGAACTTCTTGGCCATAAGAAGTGGTTAGTGGTAGAATGGGGACCCTCGGGGAGCAGGGGCCCCTGGACTGTCCTCCGCAGGAGGTTCCTAAGCCAAACGGTGGCGGCCACGTGCCAAAAGGGTGCTTGAGCTGGAGACATTCCCCCTTTGTCAGTTGCCTTCCTGCTAGTGAAGCCCCAGGGGTCCTTGCCAACCCCCCCCCCCGGTTGCACAAGGGGCTGGCCTAGGGGGAGGTTTGGAAACCCCCAAAGTTGTTTTTTCTCATGCTTTTAGGGGATATCCTTGGTAACAGACAGGGTGAGGACACAGCTCACCATCCTGTTATTAAAGCCCTAAATGGTTTTGTATGGAGAGATTTTTTACAAGGACCTTCCTCTTCTCACCCCCCCCCCATTTCATTTCGTTTCAGTTCTTTAGAAGGCACTCCATTTTTCACTGCCTTGGGAAATGAAAAGAAAAATGAAACAACTTTTTTTATTTCATGCCCATCTCTACTTGCAACTAGCTTTCCTCAGACTGACAAAGCTGTTTGGATGAGCAGCGAAACATTTCAATCTCTCAAGAAAAGAAGTCCAGTTGCCATGATCAACTTCCAGATAAATTCACCTGGATGACTGAGAATCTTCACAGATATACTTAAGAACCTAAGAAGAACCCTGCTGAATCAGGCCAAAGGTCCATCTAGTCCAACTTCCTGTATCTCACAGTGGCCCCACCAGATCCCTCTGGGAGCACACGAGACTAGATCTCTGTCTCCTGATCCCACTCCCCTTCATCTGGCCCTTGAAGGACCCTGGTTTTAAGCCTCGAGATGACACATCTCTATCATGGTTTGTAACCTGTGATGGAGTTCTCCTCCAGGAATCTGTCCAATCCCCTTTTGAAGGCATTCAGGCCAGATGCCATCACCACATCCTGTGGCAGGGTGTTCCACAGACTAACAGCACTCTTTTGTCTGTTCTCACTCTCCCAGCCCTCAATTTGAGTGTATGTCCCCTAGTGCAGTTTTTCAATATTTATTGTCTTACAGACTTGAGCACTACTGCTATGGATGTGATGAGCAGCCTTTTAGACAACCCCCCTGCCCCCCCCCCCCCGTGTGAGGGTTTTGGAGAAGCAAGAGAACCATCTCCCCAGACAACTATGTAATAATGTTTTAAATCAAAGCACGGAATATGAACTTCTGTCAGGGGAAGGAAAGGGAGGGGGGAATACAAGGCTGAAGATGAAGAGAGGAGCAATATGTTGGCCCTCTCCAAAGCCTCACCCAGGAGAGGGTCTGCAGGAAGGTCAATAAGCTGTTTTATGAAATGTGGACTTTTCATCACACCATCCGGAGTGGTGGTTTGGATGGCAATATCGAGGCACGGCAGAGCTTGCCTGGAACTGTCCCGGCTGGGATTATTACAACTCCCAATGACCCCCCCCCCCCCAGGCAGCATGGACACTGGGCGTGCCCGCTGCAGGTTTTCTGGGTTTTGTAGTCTTCAAGAAGAACCAGTCGAAGACCACTGTAGTCTTTCCAGGCCCTAAGAAGAGCCCGAAGGTAACCCCTGATTCAGCCCCCCCTCCGTGACCCCACAGAAAAAGAAAGCCTGGGAGAGGGATGGGGGGGTCAGTGCTGGAGGCCATGAAGAACCTCCGAGGGAGGGATCGGCCCCCTCCGTCTAGGTAGGGCAGCCTGGCTTGGTGGCCGCCTGGGAAGCATTCCAGCGCAAGGCAAACAACGCCGTGTCGTTTCCACCGTCCGGCGGCCGAGGCTGGAAAGCGTTGCGTCACATTTCCCAGAACCAGATGAGGCTGTGACATCTTTAAATATTAATTTGGTGCCTAACCTTGATTCCGTGTTTGCAAAAGCCCAGCGGAGCCTTCGCTAACGGAGCTGGCCACCGCTTGGACTTGGGGGGGGGGGGACTGATTCCTGCCGTTTAGGAAGAGCTCGTCCGAATAGGTTGCCCCCACGAAGAGTATCGCTTCCTTTTCTGCCTCCGTGCATTCCACCCTGCAGCCCTCAACTCTCGGTCCCGGCCCCTGCTCCCTAGCTCCCCTCTAGGCTTATCATCACCTGGCTGACGGCATTATTGGAACAAAGGGAGGGCTTTGTATTCTGCCCGTATTGCTGCACCTTCTGGACCTTGTGCCGTTGAGTGCTCTTCATCACCAGGCAGAACCATCATTCCTGATGGCAACCACCTTCTTCCACTTCAGTGTGGCTCGCCTGGGAGGAAAGGACTGAATGGGGAAAGCTTTGGGGCTGAGCTCGGCCTTGGTTCCGGACCAGAAAGAAAGCTCCCAGGCAGACCTGGGGCCAGGAGGAGGACCAAGGAGCATGAGTCGGGCTGGACCGCAAAGCCTCCCAGTGAAGGCTGCATTCCCAGGGTCAGCATCAGCAACAATCTGGTATCTGTAAGCTTACTGTCTCTTAGGTAAAACTCCCGGCAGGGAGACTTGTGGCATCTGTAGTCCACAAAATCCCAGAATCCCATCCCTAATGGCGAGTGCCTGCCTGGACTTCCAAATTCCCTGCAATGCCTCTGAGTGGGAAACCGCTGCCTCCCCTTCTCCCCTGCTTTAAGCAGAGGTGCTTCCCCCAGTTTCGGCAGCCACGGCCTTGCAGGGGGAAATCCCAGGTTGCTTTCAGGAAGACAAGGAAGGGAGAGGCTGTTTTTATTTTTCTCGCAAATATTTGGGCTTGACGAGTCAAAACGAGCTGCCGGAAGCTCCCTCGCCTGCCGTTCTGTTTTCATGGCGGCTCTTTCCAAAGGAAAAGGCGATTATGAGTGAGAGTTTTGCAGAAGCCAAGCCAGAAAAAGGAAACACGGCAGAAAATGGCAAAGGCCGCCCAGGGGACAAGTTGGGCTGAAGGGAGCCCTGGGAAGAAGAGCTGTCGTGGAGCAGATCCCTCCTGGAGGCCACGAGGGTGGCTTGTGCTGGTCAATGCTGTCGTTCCCACACACGCTCTGGGGCTTTGTTTTGGTCACCACCGCCTGCCTGCCTGCTTGCGGCTCCTCTGACTGTATTCAGTTCACCTGGAACAGACAACCAACGCTGCAGAGCTGCAGAAACCTCACCACAACAATCCTGAGCCTGTTTCCTAAGCCACAGTTGTAAAATAAAGAGACCAAAGTGCCTGTCCCTCCCTCAGAGAGCCTTACATCCTTTTGGGGTTACAAGGCAGGCAGGTCGCCCTCCTTCAAGGTTTTCACTAGGCTGCCCGAGGATGGGACCCCTCCCCCCCAGTCCACCATGTCCTCTCTGGAGTTGAATTTCCAGATTCTATGAAATGACTATTTATTTTTCTAAATACGTTCTCGGATCATTTTTAAATAGCCTTTTGTCAAGTCCACCATTCTCTGCCATACAGTAGAACTAGGAAGGCACAGGAGAGATGCACATGGGCAACTTCCTGAATGCAAATGCATCCATCCATCCATCCATCCATCCATCCATCCATCCATCCGTCTATTCATCCACCCATCCATCCGTCTGTCCAGCCATGCATCCTTCTGTCCATCCATCCGTCCATCCATCCATCCATTCTGTATACCACCCATCTAGACCAGGGGCCACTTGAACAAAAAACATTCAAGTTTTGTTCCACTTATCACTCTTTTGTCATAAGGCAGCTGCTCATAAGGCCATCAACAATGATAATTGTGAGCCATCAAGTCACTTCTGACTTATGGTTGCCCTTTCTAGGATTTTTTTTCCGGGCTGAGAATGCTCTGAACAGAAGTGGTTTCCTCTCCCCTTCCACGGGTGGGGTGGTGGGGGTGGTGGGTGCCCTGGGAAGACGATGTAGCTTTGCCCCCAAGGCCACCCAGGCTGGGTCTTCTCCCTGGAGGCCCAAGTGTGGATTCAAACTCCCGTCCCCCGGCTTTGCGGCCAGATATTTAAACGGCTTTTATTGCATAGTTGTGCTCCATCAGGTTCATTCCTGGTGGTGTTTGGTGGCCTTTGTCAGCAAAGCATACAGATTCATTTTTGACCTTGCACTGTGCTTCTTGGGAATCTGGATTTTTTTTAACCGATTACCAGAGATGTTTCTTACTGTTCATTTTTAGAGCTCGTTCTTTGCTCCCTTTATCGATTTTCCTGGGTAATCTTTGCGGAGCATCTGTAGGGTCAGATGTGGTTGTCATGCGCTGTCAAGTCCTTTCTGGCTTTTGACAAGCTATGCTATCAGGTAGTGGTCCTGAATGGCTGTGGATAAATGCTACACGGCGGGAGCCCCACAGGGACTTGGATCTTGGCTCCATGAAGCCAGGGAGTACGCCTCGGGAAGGTGAAAGGGAAAAGCTACAGGGTGACAATGAGATAAATCCAGCGAGAACCGGCACAGACTCACGGATCCAAAGGAACCTAAAAAGGGTTGCCTTAGCAAAGTCACTTTGAGTCAATGTGTTTTCTCTAGTTGGGACTCACTGGGTTTATGGCTATATGATATCTCCAGACCTACCACCACCACATCTGTGATCACATGAGTGCGCATGCACATGCATGCATACGTGTAAGGTTGCCCCTCCTCCAGCCACCTGAACACAGCATCACTTGCACGCTGACAATGCAAGGGCGAGACGCCCATGGGTTTGTGCGCATGCTGGTCCATGACTCACCTACTGTATGTGTGTGTGGATGCATGAGTCTCATAAACTGAGGATATCAGGGCAGATAAATCTTCCAGGGGAGGGGAAATAAAACAGGGGAACTAAAATGAACTCAGCGGGGAAACAGAGATAAACAGAATTGGAAATGGCTGCTGGGACAGCTTGGCGGTCTCATAAACCACGAGATATATTGGTCAGCACATCCTGGTTGCCGCCATCTTCCCACCTCTGAGCCCCCATTAATTCTCGCAATGGGAGACCCTGGGCAGGAGTGGGCAAGGCACCCTTTAACCCCATGGGTGCCCAGCGCCTGATTCCCACGCAAGGCCTCTGCAGGGCTCGAGGGTGCAGGGAATTCCTCTGCTGCCTGCTTTTCACAAGGAGGTCTCTGAGTTCCTTCTCCGGTGTCCATTGACAGAGCTGTGACCGATGATGGGTAGGTCGCACTTCTCAAAGCAAATCCCTCCAAGCCAAAGTCTGCCCAAGGCTGGGAGAGATCTCTGACGATTCAGGTACATACGAACATAAGAACATAAGAAGATGAGCCCCGCTGGATCAGGCCAAAGGCCCATCTAGTCCAGCTTCCTGTAACTCACAGTGGCCCCACCAGATGCGTCTGGGAGTGCACAAGACTAGATATCTGTCTCCTGATCCCACTCCCCTGCATCTGGCCCTTGAAGGACCCCGGTTTTAAGCTGGGAGATGACGTATGTCCATCATGGTTTGTAACCTGTGATGGACTTTTCCTCCAGGAATCTGTCCAATCCCCTTTGGAAGGCATCCAGGCCAGATGCCATCACCACATCCTGTGGCAGGGAGTTCCATAGACTTACAAGGCGCTGGGTGGTTGGAATCCTCTTTCCAAGCATAGCTAGCTGGCCAGATCCCTTCCTGAACCACTCACCAAGAAGCCTATGGCCAACGGCAGGAAGGTCCATTGTTTGTCCCCTCCCCTCTCTGGACGTGGAGAGTCAGGAAGGGCATTCAGATGGGCTTCTATTGTCGTTTAGCTTCTGCAGCTTCTGTAGCTTCTGCATTGATCTGTAGGGACACAGCCTCATAGGAAACAACTGTCTCTTCCACCTGCTTGCAAGTCACCGAGGAAATGCATGTTGCAGATTTCCGGCCCTTGGTGAAATCCCTCTAGCTGCACAGCAGAAATGCAGGGAGTCACAGGGCGGAATAGCTTGTAGTTCTCAATCGCAGCCCACACCTTTTCTCATTAACTGGCACTTATAGTCTCAATGCTTCACTCAGAAATATTTGTAAGAGAAAGAATAAAAAAACTTACAGTTGTGAACAAATCACACAGCAAACTAACAAACAGACTTCCTCTCACAAACAAAAGAGAGGGAAAGAGGCACAACAGAGTGGAGAGGCGAGGGGTGAGAGGGAACGGTTGGTTCTCTCTGGGTAGATTGACGGCCACTCCAGCCCAGAAAGGTTCCTCCAAGGCACACCTACTAAAGTCATCAACCAGGAGAACCAAACTTGGTGCTCTTGGCAATGCAGCTCAAAGCCTCCCGTGAGAGCTGCCCATGTTGACATTCCCACCTCCCACCCTTGGTTACTCCCAGCCCTGCTTTTAAGGAGGACAGTTTGAGAGGCTGTCCTGTTCAGGAGGGGGTTTAAAGACGGGAGAGGGACCTGGATTTGGCCCACTCTGCACCGGTTGCAGCACCTGGACAGCAGACTCAGCGGCCACCCTTCTCCCGGCCATGGCCTTCTCTGCTCAGCGAAATGCCCTGCAAGGGTCTGTCAGTGATAAGCCCCTCCTTCTGATCCTGCGACGGTATGCTTACACTGGAACGTGCTGGTTCCTCCCATCCAGGGCTCTCCTTTGCCCTCCTTTTCAGCGGCAGCTAAGCAGCCGCCATTATGCAGCTAGGCACTCCGGTGGCTCTTTCTCTGCTCTCAGTATGCTGTTCACGCACGAAAGAGCCCCGAAACCCTTCCAAAAATACAAATAATTCATAAACAAAGGGAAGGCGTGGGGAAAACGAGCCCAGGCACACTGAGGAAGGAAGGAAGGAAGGAAGGAAGGATGGATGGAAGGGAAAAACAGTAGATGGAGCAATCTTCCTTACTCAATGACTTTGCTACCCTCCTGGCACTGTGTGTGCTATCCCCCTTGGTGGGGCATGCAGGAAATGTGTGGGGAAGGAAACTTGGAGATTGCCTCTCCTAAAGCTAGCTCAGGTGGCCAACCAGAGCCCAGGGGCGTATCTGGGGCAGTGGTGGTGGAAGGGTGCACATGCCCCGGGCACAGCAATCTGGGGGTGCCTGGAGGGGGAGCAGGAGGAGGAAAGCCATGCACCCTCCCACCAGCAGTCCTCAGGCTTGGCGACGGAACCCACTCCCTCGCAGCCACTTCCTCCACCACCACCATGCGCCAGGTGAGCGGTGAAGCAAGCAGGCAGGCAAGTAGGCAGGCAAGCATGGCAGCTGTGGCGCACTCCTCCTCCTCCTCCTCCTCCAACTCTTCCTCACACACCTTGGGAGAGGTAAGACATGTGTGCACTACCGTGCATGTGTGTGTGTGTGTGTGTGTGCGCGCACACACACACACACACACACCATGCCCGCAGGATTGCCCCCTCCCCCTTTGCTGGGTGGATGCGATGAGGTTGGAGGGACTTTGTCCTCAGGCGCCCAAAAACCTTGCTACGCCGCTGCCAGAGCCCAAAGGCTCTTTGCAGGAAGCCAGAGCAAAATTACACCAAGGGCCAGTGCTGCCAAGAGGGCTTTCTACCTGATGACTCGGTAGCAGCACTCGTGAAGACCTGGACCGTGTGTTGTGCTTTAGTGTGCAGACGTGAGCCTCTTTCTCTGAGTGCCTGCCTCCTTCTGGCGCATCACTGTGGTCTTCTGCATAGCTAACATGCTGCTCTTGGGCATGCCTGATTTGTGGTATGAGAGTTGCAGGGAACCCAAGAGGCCTCCCTGCTGTGCCCCCCCCCCCAGTCCTAGAATCCTAGAATCATCATAAAACCATGGAGTCGGACGGCGCCGCTAACACCACAGCAACCCCCCCCCCCCCTCAAGGCAGGGATCCAAACCAAAGTCTCTCTGCCAGGGGCTTGTCTCAGTTTACCTTGAATGCGTCCAGTGCTGGAGCACTCCCCCCCCACCTCCCAAGATAATGAGTTCTGTTGTCGTACTGCTCTAACAGTCAGGAAATCCTCCCACCCCCCAACGCAGAGGCTAAATCTGCCTTTCTGTAACTTGAGCCCCATTGCAGTGTGTCCGGCACTCTTGGGTTGATCCAGAACAGATTCTGGCCCTCCTCTGTAGGGCAGCTGTGGGTAGATGAGGGTGGCCGTGGTGGCCGTGGCAGCTGCGGCTGCACTTAGGCCATTCGGAGGCCTTTGGCACATGCCTCAGGAGGACCCCTTTTACGTACAGTAGAGATGGGCACGAATAAAAAAAAAATGGCATTTCGTTTGTCGTTTGGAGGGTCCGTTTTGGTTCGTTTCCGTTTTTCACGAATTTTTGCAAAAAAATCATTTTTGCTTTCGTTCATTTCGTTACTGTTTTGTTACCATTTATTTCAAATTTTTGTGATTTTTTTTAGGATTTTAAGCAATTCACTCATATTGCAGTAACGGAAACGAAACGCACGACAAAATTTCCGGTGTTTCTGTTCATTTCGTTTCATTTTAGAGACAAAATTCGTTTGTCGTTTCGTTACGTAACGAAACGAAAAAATGAAAACAGAAATGAAAAATTGTTCTTTTCGTGCCCATCTCTAACGTGCAGAGCTATTGGTACCCAGCAACGCCCTCAGGTGGATTCAGGGCTGCAAGCAGATTCCCCAGGGAGGAGCCACGTGTGTGTCCTACCACATGTTTCATGGAGAACAACTCATGGTTGGCTGTGCTGGGTGGGGCTCATGGCAGCAGCGGTCCCCTGCTTTAAGCTAGGTCACTAGAACACACACATGTACACACACACACACACACACACAAGCCTCCAGTGAGGTTTGTCTCTTTCCCTGTTAAATATCTCTTATGGTCAGGGAGATTTCGTCCCAAATTGTAGGCAGATCTTGTACTTTGAACCTCATTAAGCTCAAGCTCTGCCTCGGATCCATCCTTGACCACAGGATCCCACACCATGCCATGTCCTGCGTGGAAGGAAGAGGCCAGCCCCCCCCCCCAGAGCCATCCTGCCTAACTGCCATCAGCCCCTAAAACAGTGATGGCGAACCTTTTAAAGACCGAGTGCCCAAATTGCAATTCAAAATCCACTATTATTTTTGCAAAGTGCCAATACAGTAATTTAACCCGTATACAGGTGGCTATGGAGGGGCAATGCCGGGTGTCCATAGAAAGGGCTCTGAGTGCCACCTTTGGCACCCGTGCCATACGTTCACCATCACTCCACCAGCAGGAGGTAGCCTGCTGGTGGAAAGGAGAAAGAGTGTTGCTTCCATGAGATGCAAACCATTCCAGAGGGTAAAAATATCGGTCCATGTCAAAAAAAAAAAAAAAGAGTATGACTTAATGCATTTGGGGACAAGATGTTAACAATGCTACAAAACTGTCAGGCAAGTGTTGCAGGTGCCCCATCACGTTAACCCTTCTCGTGAGGTGGCATGGATTCCTAGTCAGGATTTCTCTTGGGACCTGTTTATCCAGAAGACCCCAGGGAGATGGAAGACTCCCCCCCCACACGGACTGCTGCACCACCTGAATCCCACCCACTCTCCTCACCTCCTTAAATAGCCTTTTTCTCATCTCTGCCTTGCAATATGAACGCAGCTCCACAAATTTCCAGAGACATTCACGATTACAAGCAAAATTGCTCAATAGGCAGTGTGTTCCCTCTAGAGATTATGAATAGAAGATATTTCTGTGCTCTTGGGCATAATCCATTACAGATGAATGGCGCACAGCCTCTGCCCGGAGAACTGGGGGGAGGGGGTAAATGATTCCGAGTGCTCCCCCCCCCATGAAACACAAGGCAGCAATTACAGCTGATGGATGGGTGCCAATTTTGCCCCTTGGTTCCCTTGATGGGGGGCCAGAAAGACATTTCAAGACAGGCGTCGTGAGGAGGCACAGGGTTCAGGCCTGTTGTTTTTGCTCGACAGCACACGCCTACAGAGCAGCTGCAAAGCCAAAGTAAGCTGAGCTGCCCTCAAGGTTAACTCCCAAGTCACTTTGGAGGGTCATCAGATGACCATTACTTCTTAAGGCAGCTCCATTCCTAATGATGAAGCTGCTGCCTCCTCTCTTCCTGCCCCTGGTGGAAAGGGAAGTTCCACGCCTGTGAATGAGTGAATTTAATAAGGTGTTTTGCCATCTGAGGGAATGGGAGCTCACCACAGACTAAAATTGTGGGTTGCACCCATCTTTGTGTACTTATGTGCAGCCATTCATACCCCCCCCCGATAATAATAAAGACAACAATTAACAAGGAAGTCTTTAATCAGTGATGGTCTGCCACAGGCAACAATGCCATCCCCATTGCACAGAGCTGTGCAACAGGATTTGGGCGCCAGGCTTCCTACAGGCGTGCCAGCACGTGCAGGGCTCCATCATGGGATGTTTTGTTCCAAAGAACCGGCAGCGGATTCCTCCCGGTTGCAAACAGACGGATGGTGTCGAGCCGCCACCATCTGGGCCAGCCAGCCAGCCAGCCCCCCCCCCCCAAAAAAAATGTTTCCAAGGGGATTCTCTTCCCACGTCCCTGCTCAGCCAATCTGAGGGAAGAGGCAACTTCCTCATGACAAGCACCGCTGCTGAATATAGAATAAGCAGCTGGTTGCTGCTTTGACAGCAGATCGCAAATTAGGCACAGATATGGTGCTAAGGAAAAAAGCTCATCACACCATTTCAGGGAGCTTGTTTTCTGCCGGGTGATGCGTCTGCAGAAAGACAAGCGAACATCTGCTGCATCGCACAGAGAGAGAGAGAGAGAGAGAGAGAGAGAGAGAGAGAGAGAGAACCAGCAGCCAAGGAGCTGTGGTGGCCGATGGCTGGCAGAAAATCTGTCTACTCAGAGTTGCCCCTAAGAGCTGGGAAGATCACACAAACACACACACACACACACACACACACACACACACACACACACACACA
>JAHTLZ010000329.1:117430-144810 GCA_023846285.1 Phrynocephalus versicolor
ACACACACACACACACACACACACACACACACACACACACACACACACACACACACACACACACGGTCGGCCTCCATGGTCCTGGTAGAATCCTAGAAGCCAACAGGAGGCCAGGCAGGTCAATCCCTTAGTTCTTGCCCCAACAGGGGTCTGGGTAACCCTATTTCATATGCACAGGTGCAAAACTAGAAATTATATTTGAAATCCAAACCAAACTGGGAGGGGGCGGGCTATTGGCTGAACATCAGGCTCTCCTTAAAAGAGGGCCCTTGGGTGTGGCAAGCAACAGAGAGGCTGATGTGGGGTGGGATGCAGGGAGGCACCAGAAGCTGCAGGAAATATTGCTGGGGCACTGGGCACAGGCAAGGGAAGGGGCAAACGCCATCCTTGGCAAGATGCCTGCGTGACCAACCAGGCCACCGCCGGATTCCGAAACATGTCAGATTGGAAGCAAGTGGACAGTTCGTAGTTCAATGTCTGCAGGCTACGCGTGTCGTGTGCCAAACCATATTCCACTCCCCATGTCTGCCTGGTAATATATATGATGAGCAGGAAGGAAGGAAGGAAGGAGCTGATGGTGGAAGGAAAGGAAAGATAAAATAAGAGAAGGCGGCGGCTCTGGCAGCAGTGGCTCCAGTGGCTCCAGCAGCAGCTTCTGCGGCTCCGGTGGTGGCGGCTCCGGAAGCAGCGGTGGGAGAGGAGGGACATGGGCAGGTAAGGGAGCAGGTTTACAGGCAAACAAAATGGCTCATTTTAATGAAAAAACCCTCCATTTCATTTCGTCTGTAACAGAATGCTGCTGCTTCGCTTCGGTTTGGTTCGTTTTGTTATGTAATGGACCGACAAATCAGCATTTGCTACTTCAAGGGCCAGATGCAGGGGAGTGGTATCAGGAGACAGAGATCTAGTCTTGTGCCCTCCCAGAGGCATCTGGTGGGGCCACTGTGAGATACAGGAAGCTGGACTAGATGGACCCTTGGCCTGATCCAGCATAGCTCTTCTTATGTTCTTATGTTCTTATGCTATCGACAGCTCAGCTTTCATTTTTTGTTTTAATAGTGACCAATAGAGGTATCTCCTAGCCTACATTTGCATTTGTTTCTCTGGTCACACCGCTCAACCCACCTTTTAAAAAACTCAATGGGCTGTGATTCTTCCAGGCCACCATAAAGCCCCCAGGCCTGGGGGGTTGTTGAGCTGCTGGTGGCTCCCAGTGGGAACTTATTGGGCAAGATGGAGGCCGAGGGCCAGCCGGCCAGTGACCATCCCACGAGCCACCTGGCCTCTACAATCCCAGCTTTGCCAAACTGGAGAGGCTGTAAAAGCCGAGGAAGAGCAGCGATGCCTGCCAGTAATTATGCAATTGCCCTTTCCCAGTTGACAGCCTCAGCCTTGGCCGGCCTCCGAATGTGCTGCCGACGTCCAGGGGAAGCCAATTGTTTTCCGAGCGAGCCGAGAAGAACAGTTGCCTTGACCCTATTTATTGCCATATTAGTGGAAGAATTATCTCAGGTTTGCTCTGTAAATTAAAGAAGAAGAAGACATAAAAGGCCCAACGATCCAGTCAGTTCACAGACTGCCATTGGGAGGGGAGCACACCTAGCCAAGGAATTTGAATTCACCTTGAAACCTGCGGGCACTGACAATTCTCTCCTACCAAAAACCGGAGGTGGGCGAGATTGGTGGCTTCGTGGAACCATCAGTAGGGTTGGTCAAGCAGGAGGCCAGCAAGGCCCTTCTGCATTGAGCATTGCTTTCTCTCCACTGGAAACTGAAACCATAGTTCTATAGTTATTGCATTCATTGGTATCTTCTTTCTTGGGGACCAGAATGTATGTTGTACATTTCCAGTCTGTGACCTATTGTTTTGTTTTCCTTATTTGCCTCATATAGATCTTAGGATTTTGACAGATTCAGTCTCTGTGGCTTGAAACAGTTCTATCAGCATTCCATCTCCCCCCTGGTGATTTATTTCTTCCTAGTGCTTTCAAAGCAGCTTTCATTGCACTTTCTAGAACTTCAGGTTCTTCATCATATGATTTACCTTCACAGGAGTCTGTCATCCTTTTATCTCTTCTCTATAGTATTCAGTATACTGCTTCCATGTTCTCTATATTTTCTCCAGGTCAAAAAAGTATGTTTCCTTGGCTTAAATTTCCCTTTGATTTCTTGGATCTTCTGGAAGAGATCTTTGGCTTTCCCACTTTGGTTGTTCTCTTTTAGTTCTTTGCACTGGCTGTTGTCATAGTTTTCTTTGTCTCTACGTTTGAGTCACTGAAAAACTGCATTCAAGGTTCTGACCCTATTTTGGTCACCTTTTATTTATTTTTTTCTTCTCTGTCCTTTACAATCTTAGGTATAGCATTTCTTTGACCATCCATCTAGGACTAGTTTTTTGTTTTCTTTTTAACTACAGAAATTGTCTTTTTCCATTCTTTCCTAATGATATCTCTAGTTTCAATCCACAGTACTTTTGGTTCATGGTCAATTGAGTTTCGTAATGCAAATCTGTTCTTTGTATTGCTTTTACATTCCTCAAGAATGTTGTTTAAATTATATTTTGGTACTACAATTATTTTAGTGTTCTTTTTCAGTTTTACTCTGAAGTTGGAGATTAACAGTCCATGATCAGTACCACAATCTGCTCCTGATCTTGTTTTTGTGGAGAGAATGCAGCTTCTCCATTTCCTGTTTCCAATTACACAATCTATTTGATTTCTGGTGATGTCTGCATGTGAAGTTGTCTGTTTGGCAGCTTGAATTATGAATGTGCAATAAACAGATTGTTGGCTTCACAGAACTGTTTCTTTCCCTTGACCACATTTTCAGCAGCCTGTTTTTCTGCTTTGTTCCTTAATTTTCTGCTTCAGTAATCTATTATTATAAGTATCTTTTGTCTTGGTGTGTAATAAATTTCATCCTGGATGCTCGCATAAAAAATTTCAGTTTCATCTTCTTCAGCATTTGTAGCAGGACCCTAGGCTTGAATGATAGTTATGTTGATATGTTTTGTTGATGTGGTAGTTAATATGATTTGGTCAGACTTTTCATTGTAGTCCCTAACTGTCTGTGCTACATCTTGCCTCAGTATTAGAGGCAGTCCATGCCTTCTGGATTTCTCTCTTTCAAAGTAGAACCCTTTGTAGTTGTCTGAAAATATCCGGCTCCAGTTCACTTTTGTTCACTAACAGTAAGCACTGCAACGTTTAAACATTCCATATTTTTGGTTTTATGGTTTCCACGTTTGCTCTGATTCATACTTCTCATGTTTCATGTTCTAACTGCATGTGTTGTGCAGCACTGGACTTTCCTTTCCTGCCTGTCCATGCCACTTACTCGGTATGTAGTTGTGCCATTTGCTGCAGAGCTATTGGAATTTCTCCTTTGCTCTTCCCCAGTATCTGACTGAGTGCTTTCTGACTTGGGAATCTCATCTTCCAGCACTATCTCTTATTTCATTTTGGATGGTCTTATCTTACATTTTTATGGTTAGGAAAGTTCAGCAGTGGTTCACTATTGCCTCCTTCTGCTCAGTTATAGTAACACAAGTTAGCTTGAGTGTCGCTGCCATTACCTCTTCCGCCATTGTCACCAGTGTCACCCTCATCTAGCACTGCCTCCCAGTAGCTGGGAGGGTGGGTGCCTCTTACTCTGGTGTCTTGGCTGTGACGATTCATCCTTGGCCGGGGCTCTTCATGGGAGTCTAGCCTCCTGACTGCATTGTCCTCCGTTTCACTGATACCTGCAGACCCTTTCACCATGTTAAGCCATGCCTCTAAGGGCACTTTTACACGACCCCTAAAATCCGAGGCAAATGGCTCCCAGATGCGGAGCATAAAATTATTTCCCACCAGCTCCGGACTTTTTAAAAAAATTAAGTATGATCATGCCCATCTAAGCGTGTCCCAGCACATTTTCCAAGTACCTGGTCTCCGAAGGTGAAAAATTCTGATGCGGATGTAAAGCAGTGAGTGCCTTGTGTTTGTTTGTTTTTTGCCCCCCACCCCTTTAAGAGACTGGAATGGTTCCCGGGCAGAGCGGAGACGCAGAGTGGAGGTGAGCCTGCATTTTTTTCTCCCTTTTTTTCTCCCTCCCCTCACACAGACAGGAGCAAGGGAGTGCGGAGGGGTGGGAACACAGGAAGAGCAACAAAACCCCAAGATCTCTGGTATGAATTTAAGTTGCCAGCGGATCTTAGGGGTCATGTAAAAGCGCCCTATGAAGGGGAATGATCCACCTAGCAGAAGCAAAATGGAAGCAATGCCAGCACCTTCCCCGCTGGTCACTGGGATGACAGGATCGTGGAGGCGGAATCTCTCTCTTGGAGGTTGATGAAATCTCTGGTGTTGAAATATAACTACATCCAGAAGACGTTGAAAACCAGAGCTCTCTTAAAAGACCCCTAAAAAAGGAAGTCCAACCAGCTTTAAAAAGCAGTCTGTACACATGCCATACAAACAACATCACCGGGCCTTTCTTTTTTTCCTTTTTAAAGAAACATTGAACGTCTTGCTATGAATTCTACCTTCTGGGAGTGACAGGTGACCAATGTTTTACCTTAGAGTGGTGACAGCCCTTCACACACTAGAACAGTGATGGTGAACCTTTCAGAGACCCAAGTGCCCAAACTGTGATTCAAAGCCCGCTGATTATTCGCAAAGGGCCAGTACAGCAATTTAACCTTGAATACAGGTGGCTGTGAAGGGGCGATGTTGGGTGCCCACAGAAACGGGTTTGAGTGCCACCTTTGGCACCCGTGCCATAGGTTCGCCAACACTGCACTAGAAAATGGCCAGATCTTGCCATGTTTCCTTCCTAGTCTGTGTCTCCAGGCCCCACAGCACTTTTTCCTGGGTTCATCCAGAATTATCCCAGTGTGTCTCAGATTCCTTGCCTTGAATGGCCAAATTTCTTTGCCCAATTCTGGATTACTTAGGCTGTTTCACCTAGGACAGGACCTCATAAAGAAGAATACGAAATCGCTGTGAGATTTTCTTCCTATGACCACAGGTATAGCAAAGACCTTCTCCTTTGTAGGGCCTTAGTTGCCTTGTTCTTTCCATAGTGGGGATTTTTCATGCAAACAACCAAACAAAAACCACACCTGTCCTGCCAAAGTGAGAACGTTGTGGAGTTCCCTGCCCTTCTTGCCAGCAAAGAGAAGCTTGTTCCTGTCCCTCATCGGGCCTTAAGACCCGGACACTTGCACACCTGTGTGGATGCAACCAAGGACACACCCTCTCAATTCATCCCTAGATTCTGCTGAACCACCTCAGGTGTTTTCATGGCACTGCTTTCGAAGCAAGCGGTATTTGCTGTTCATTTTACCTCCCCATCCACGGGGGTGGGGGTGGGGGGGAAGGCTTTCTTTTTGCCCGATTCCCACCCTGCCCAAATCACCTTGAATCCTGCCGTCTGCCTTCTAAGGCTCACGGCCACCCAACCATTATGGATTTATCAGTAAATCTGATAAGAATCCCATCCCCCTTTTAACTCATCCGCTTATCAGTCTGGAAGGACTTGTTCTTGAGAAATCCTTGGAGGACTCTCTTTTTTTAAAAAAACACATCCTAAATGCTTGTTTTTCTAGAGCCCTTCCAGACACTGGAGATGGACTAACCAGTCAGTAACTCCCTAATGGTCATTTTTTAACTCCCACCTTAAACATAGGATCATTTGACACCCTGAGTGCTTCACTTGCTCCTCCAGATCTTTTGAAAGCCTTAAAGAGAGGCTCTTGGAATTCAGCTGCAAAGGCTCCTGGTGGGAAGCTCTTCCCCCTCTAGACCAGAATTGCAACCTTTCTCTGGAATGGTTAGGCAGCCCTCCTGCATGACATACTTTGGGCTGAAGCTCCCTGCCTACTAGCCTCGCTTCTGCCTGTTTGAGGATGGTTTCCCTTCCAGGAGAGCCCTGGGCAAAGCGGTGATTGGTAAATAACCTATGGACCATGGTCGTAGCAGAAGATAATCTCTGGCACCAACAACCATCCGTCCTGCTCTGCCTCCTCCCAGGTGTTCCTGGTGAGAGGCTGCCAAGCCGAAGCCTGACCAAAACCAAGGATAATCCAGGGGCCACGAAGCATCGTACAGTTAGGGACCAGTTCCTGCAGTGGAGACGAATAGCTGCTGATCACATCATACCTGTGGCCATGATTTCAGCTGGAAGGGAGAGGGACCCGGTTTATAGAATGCGCACATCCTGGCATTAACTGGGTGGTGGTGGTGAGTGAGCGGGCTGCATTATTAGACCAGCCTTTCTCCTTTCCGGGAGAGGAAATGGAGTGACTGAGCAAGGTTGCCTCTAGTGTTGTGGGTTTATTTAAAAAAAAAAAAAGAATTTGGGGACTGGATGTTTTTGCTGCTAGTTTGACTCCGACCAGCTCGCCTCAGAAATGTTACAGGGCTGAGATGTGGATGCATGCAGGGAAAGCTCTGTGGGAGACCCTTTTCACAGGGAGTGGCAGCGGCAAGCAGACGGAAGAGCCTCCTTGAAGAGCAGAAAGAGAACACAGCGGGGGGGGGGAGAGAATCCCCCGAGTGGAAGGGCTGGAAAATCCCACGGAAGGCAGAGGACAGCCATGAAGATGCCAGACGGGGTGGGCTGTCGGAGAATCCCATCCCCCTTTTAACTCATCCGTTTATCAGTCTGGAATGACTTGTTCTTGAGAAATCCTTGGGGGCTCTTTTTTTTAAATCACATCATTCCCCTTGCCCCCAAGATGCTGACAAAGCGACAGCCTAAATGCTTGTTTTTCTAGAGCCCTTCCAGACACTGGAGAGCAGGGAGAGTGCGGGAGAGTGACCATGGGTTCCTCCTGCACCCTGCCTGCCTTGTTCAGCAAACCCCGGCCACTCGGAGGACTTTCTCTAATAAGAGCCTTGGCCAGCTTCCAGCCTCAGCCTGGGAGAAGACCTCTGGTGGGCAGGCCAGTGTGGCCGAGGCGGCCATGCACAGACCGCCTGCCTGTCTGCAACGGAGGCATTAATCATTAAAGGTGTTTTCCTGGAGAGAAAGTTATGAGGCAGGGAGGGAGGGAAGGCAGGGGGAGGGGGAAGGACAGAGGAGGAAGAGAAGGGTCTGTGTACTGCAGCAGAAACTGCTGGGCCAGCCGGCTGGAGGACCAGGCGGGCTGCTGGACCCAGAGAAGGGGATGCAAGGCCAGCAAGCTGCGCTGCCGTCTGATCACTGCACACAGCTTCGGTCGGCAAGAATCATGAAAGTGGGGAAGAAGAGAAGGCTCCAGCTACTCCCACGGCCTAATTGAAGCAGAGAAGGCTTTCTAACCAGCCCCTGACTCAGGGCAACACTGACAAAAAACGGCAAGGGGGCGGGACAGAAACCCCGAGCCCCTTTGTGGTTTGCAAAGACCTTTTTTTTTCACAGTTCGTCCTCATCAGAGGAAGGTCAATGTGAGAAGAGGAGTAACAGCTGGAGCTGTGTGAAGTTAAGCCTTTTTTGCCTGCACAGAGAAATAACGGGTCCGGAGATGGGCACAAACCAGACACGCAAAGCAGGCTCCCAGAGGGGACAGAGGCAAAGAGGTTGCCACGCTGGCCCTGTGCTGTGCCCCCCCCACTGCCTCTTTGCAAGGGCCACCACGAGGGGGGTCCGCAACTGTTCACCCAACAAAAAGCAGTGATGGCGCTCTCGCCACATCTGTCCACAAGTCCAGTAACATCCTCTGCAGCCGCTGCTGTTTGCAAATGTGACCTCTTGGTTCCAGGAAGCCACGGAGGCCAGCAAACCAAAGCCAGGCCTTCTACTGCTGCCTGGTCCAGCGCTTTGGGGTGGTGGCACTGTTAGAAACATCCAGCAGGCCCCAAAGACAGGAGGGGTGACTGCTACGGGGATCAGAGGAGGAGGAGGAGGAGACAGCCAAGGGGGCTTCTCCCACAAAAGGTCCGGTGAGGTGGGGTCTGCTTTCCCCCTTCTTCCAGCCGACGGGTTCCCCCCTTTGCCACCCTGAGAGCAAGGGGCCCATGACCCTTCCCACCTGCCCCCCCCCCTGGGGGGGGGGCCCCCCCCCCCCCCGCAGCCCTCTGGAGCCCGTGTTCAGTGGATGCCTGAAGCCGCTTCCTAGTGGGTTACAGGACCAAAGCCTCTCATCCTTTCTCCAGCCTCTGACCGAGGGTGGGGCTGACCGGACCTCCTTGCCCAGAATCCCCTGGACAGCAAGGCTTCTGTGGGTCTAGCCCCCTGTGCCCCAGCGTGGTCCCATAGGTCCCCTACCCGCGGTGGTCTCTCTGCCACCTCCCGCTCCCCCCCCCATCTCTTCTGCCTTGAGTGCTTCCCGGCTTCCTTTCCAGGGGAGTTCGAATCCCGCCGCCCCTTTCTGGCTGCCAGGCGAAGAGGCAGCCGCGACCCTCTTGCTATTCACCAGCCGAAGGACAACGGCTTCATTCCCACGAGTTCTTCTTCCTCCTCCTCCTCCTCCTCCTCCTCGCTCATGAAGGAGGCTGGTTGTGGTGAAGGGAGTCACTCTGCAACCAGCCAGAAGCGGCGGGATGACGGCCGACGGCGCACCCAGATCGGGCCCCCCGTCCCCAGGGAGAGAAGCCGGGAATCATCCTCCTCCTTCCTCGCCTCCTCTCTCCCCCCCCCCCACTCCGACCCCGCGACGCCCCGCAGAGGGAGGCGGACGACCTGTTCCGGGCCTGACTTCCAAAGAGGGCGGCGGGGGGGGAGCCCTCGCTCTGACACGGGGGTTTCCTCCCAGAAAAGGGGTGTCGGCAAGGCAGCAGCCTCTGGGCCAAGTCGGCCCGGAGGAGGCCACGTCGGTTGAGATCCCTTGGTTGCTCCTTCCGCCTCCTCTCGCTGCAAGAAGAAGCGGGTGAATTCATCCCACAGGGAAGTGAGGGCGGGGGGGGGCAGGAGAAGAGAAAGTGAGAGGGGAGGGGAAGAAGGGCGCGGGGATGGGGGCGGCGGGTGGTGGAACAAGAGGTCTCCCCACCACCACCACCACCACACACATGCACGGATCCTGGGCTCCTGCCAAGGACTCCCCGCCCCCGCCCCCGCCGCTGCTCCACCTCTTGCCCCCTCGATTCCGTCCGCCTCTGCCCAACCCATCTCTCGGGGAAGACCCAAAAGTTACACGAGGCACACACGCGAGCAGGAAGACTCAGAAGATCCGCCACGGTTTCTGATAAATGCGGCAGGATTTCTCTCCAGTAACGCGGGCCCTGCCCCCTAAAATTTCTCCCCACCCACCCACCACCACCCCTCGCCGTGTCGCCAGGTGGCTAGGGCGGGGGGCGGCCTTCTCCCCTCTGAGCGACCGCCGCCGGGCAGCCAGGTCACGTCGGAGGCAGCGCAAGGCCCGCCAGGATGGGCATGGGCGGAAGGATGATGCCCGCCGCGTCCGCCAAAGCCCGCACCCACCCCCGCCGGAGCGAGGCCGGCACCCCCGCACCCTCCTCCTCCTCCTCCTCCTGTGCCAGCTCTTCGCCCCACTGCCGCCCTGCACGGCCCCGTCCAAGAAGCCCGGACCCCCCCTCTTCCTCGGGGGCTTCAAGGGGAGGGGGGCTGTGTCCTTCTTCCAGGGCACCCATCCTGCCACGCTTCAGGCTCCCTGCTGGCCCAAGGCGGACTGACCGGGGACTATTTCAGCCTTCCTTTCAAATTGGGAGTGCGGTGGGGGGGGGAGTATACATTTCCCCACCAGCAGCAACACACAAGTCCTCCTTCCAACTCTGAAGAGGAAACCAAAAGTAGTCTGGCAGAAGCCCCGCTGAAGGCTCTCTCGGGGGCTCCGCCGTGCCGAAGGGAGCCAGGCGCGCTCGACTTGGAGGATTCTCACTCCCTCTACACACACACACACACACACACACACACACACACACACACTCGGTGGCTCCCAACCACACACCACCAGCCCTTTCTTCAGTGGGGAAGAGAGGGTCCATTTCACCTGCGGACCCCCCCCCTATACACAAGACGCTTGGCTGCTTACCAATTCCCCAATACGCCGGGGGGGGGAGGACCTCCACCCCAGCCACCCCACGCCCGACCAGCGGTTGCCAAAAGCCTGCCCATGGACCCCTGGCCCCAGGCGCCAGCCCCAGAGCCCCAGCAGAGCGGGGACTTGCAAGGCCTCTGTTCTCGGGTGCCCCCCCCCACCGCCCCAACACACACACACACGGGGTGCCAAATAGCGCCTGGCTGGAGCAGGTCAACAACCGGCTGCGTTTGGAACCTGCGCGCAAGGGCGCCCTCCTCCTCCCCCCTCAACAGGAGGGGCCCGTTTTTTGGCAGGCGCTCGGGGGTCATTCTGACACCCCCCGGGCCTCCCAGAACCCCCCCCCCCGCCTTTCCCAACGAGGCGGAGGACCGATCCAGCCGCGGGCTTCCCTGCCCACCCCACAGGCGGCGGCGGCGGCGGCGGCGGAGCTACCTGGGATTAGGGCTGCAGGCGTGGACGCATGGAGCGGTTGGGCTGCGGCGCGGAGGCAGAGGCGAGTGGAAACCCCCCCCCCGCCCAGCCCCCCCCCTGCAGCGCCCCCTCCATCCCTCCCACGACCCCCCTCCCCCTCCCCCACCTCCTTTTCCTCCTCGACTCACCGTTGCCCGCGATCTGGTTCTCCCACTGCGGGGGGCGCGAGGAGGCGGCGAGCTGGAGGTAGAGCCCCACGGAATGGCAGAGGGCCAGGGTCAGGCCGACGAAGGCGCCCCCCATTGCGCTCCCCTCCTTGGCTGCCCGGCCCTCCGGCTCACATCGGGGAGGGCGAGCGAAGCCGCAGGCGCCTCGCCTCGCCTCGCCTCTCCCGGCTGCGCTCCTCTTCCTCTTCCTCCTCTTCCTCCTCCTCCGCTGCTGTGGCCGCCGCCGGCTCGGCTGCCTGCCTGCCTGCCTGCCTGCCTGCCTGCCTGCCTGCCGGGCTAGCTGGCTGGCTGGCTGGCTGGCTGGGACTCGGGCAGCAGGCGACAGCGCGGGACTCTTCCCCACGGCGGAGGGCGCCACTGTGCCGCGGCCAGCTCGCCACCCCCTCCCCGCCTCCCCGCCTCCCCATCCGGCGGAGGGATCCGCGCCAGCCAACCAGCCCGCTTGGGCTTGATGGATGGCCAAAGTTGCTCCGAGGGGATGCGCTGGAAAAGCCCCCCCCCCGCCGACCCCACACCACACACACCACCTCCGCCCCTCCCCTCCCTTTTGGGCCGCTCTCCCAGCGGTCCCCCTCCCCCACCCTAAAGGGCCTCGTTTTGTTGGTAGCGATGGAAGGGGCGTGCGCGTGGAATGTCTCCACGCAAAATGTTTGTGAAGATTCTCAGTCATCCAGGTGATATTATCTGGAAGTTGAGTCCTGGCTACTGGACTTCTTTTTTTGAGAGAGATAGAAACGTTTCGCTGTTCATCCAAATGAAGCTGCTTTGATGAACAGCGAAACGTTTCTATCTCTCAAAAAAAGAAGTCCAGTAGCCAGGACTCAACTTCCAGGTGTCCACCCAAAGCGTCTCACTCCTCCCCGTCCCCATCCCCGAATCGGGTTGCCTCGCCCGCCCCTCCGCAGAGGGAGAAGGACCCCCTTGGCCCCCCGCGCGGGGCCGGGCAGCCTCCAGGCAGCCTTCAGCACCGCCGCCCAGCGGACAGCGCCCTCCCTCCCTGCCGGCCTTTCAGCACCCGCGGCGCCGGACAGCGACCGCCGGGCTTCAGCACCGGAGCTGATGGACAGCGATCGGCCCTCGCCGGACACACGGACACGTGGGGGGACTTGGTCCGGTGGGGCAGGCTCCTCTCCAGGCCCGTCAAGGGCCAACTCGCCACGTGAGGGGCAAGGAGGACCCAAGTGCTTTCTTGATTACTTCTTTAAAATCTTTCTACCCCACCTCTCTCCTTCAAAGGACTGGAGGCCGCCCGCACCGTTAAAAGACAATGTGAAAACTAAGGGCAGAGAGCATACAAATAAATACAAGAGGATCAAAATACCAAAAACAAACAAACACAAAGAAATGAACAAATCCACAACACATTCACAGCAGGAAGGTCCAACCAAACAGATATTAAGGAAGAGCCCGCCTAAAGGGAAAAGTCTTTTCCTGCTTGCAGAAGGGCAGCAAAGATGGGGCCAGACTGGCTTCCAGTGGGAGGGAGTTCCAGAGTCAGGGAGCAGCCACAGGGGAGGCCATCACCTGGGTCCCCACTAAATGCAACAGTGTACCCATTAAATGCAACTGCAATGGTGGCAGGACTGAGACGAAGGCCTCTCCTGATGATCTTAACACTTTTGGGATGCTAAATTTATTTATTTGTTTAAAATATTTTACCCCCACCTTTCTCCTTGGAAAAGACCCAAGGTGGTTTACAACACTGAAGGACAATAGGTAAAGTAGAGTACCGTATACAACAATGAGTATGCAACAGTTGCCAAAAATCAGTAAAGACAATATTCAGAGAACAATGATTGAGAAGAGGAATCATTCATAATTAAAAAGGCAATATTAAAGCTAAGAACAAGAAGCCAACAAAGCAAAGCCAAAAGAAAAAAACACGCAGAAAAGGAAAACTAAAAATGGAATAACACATACAGAAGAAGCCACTTGGTTGAGTGGAGAAATGTTTCAATCTCACAAGAAAAGAAGTCCAGTTGCCATAACTCCCAAATAACACTAGCACAGCAAATCTAGTCCAAGAAGTTATGCATTCTGTCTAAAAATCACATTACAGGTAGCTAGTTACTGAGGAAGGCTTGCCTGGAGAAATAGGTCTTTGCCTGCCTGCAGAATGACAGCAAGGATAGGGCAAACCTGGCCTGTAGTGGGAGAGAGTTTGAAAGTCTGGGAACAGCAACAGAAAAGGCCCTCTCCTCTGTCTCCACCAGACACCTTTTAGGTTAGGGCTCTCTTGAATTGGTTCTGGAAACAGATTGGTAGCCAAAGGAGGTGCTATAACAAAGGTGTGCGTGGGTCTGTGATCTCTTTAACCAGCCCCAGACAGCAATCTGGCTGCAGCATTTTGGACCTGCTGAACTTTCCCAAGACTTTCTGTCGGTGGCCCCACAGAGTGATTAAGGCGTGTGTCATGGTGGGCAAGGGACCCTCCCCTTCTCTGTGTGGGTCTGCTCCTCTGAAATGGGCCAGGGTGGGTGAAGGCACACCACTGTGTTGCCATGTCCTGTTCTCATTGTCCAGGTTATAACCAAAGATGGTTGCAATCTCTACATGGCCTTCTATAGGTAAACTTGCCATCTCTTCTAGTTCCCATCATTCACCCTATTACAGAGAATAACATTTTCATCACGCCCTAAACCAGAATCACCTTTTCTCACCTGATGCACCAAAGTTTCTCTAGAAGATCCCATGAGAGCAGAGTTTGGCTCTCTCGGAATGAGACAAGGCATGGCAGGGTCACCCTACCCTCACTGGACAAATGGCATCAACTTTTGACCCTTGCCAGAGGCCCATCTGCAAACTTAGCTGCATCTATTTTGCATTAAAGGGTGCCTCTCCAGAATGAAGCATTTGCCTCTTTATGTTGTTCACCAGTGTGATCTCCTCGGGCAAGGCAGAAGTCAGATGGTTATTCATTCTGCTTGAAACTTAGAAAGACCCGGACACTTAAGAAAAGCTTTGGAGAGATGAGATGAGGCATATCTCGTCCATGTTCCGATCCTAAGATTGCCATGAGAGTCCATCCAGCAAGGCGTACGTACCACAGCACACTCCCACACATGTCCTGAGCTACTGACGAAGTGCTCCAACACCAGAGGCATTCAAGAGAAAGCTGGAGAACACTCTGTCAGATTTGCTGTGATCTGGGTGGCCTTCTCAACCTCCTTTCAGCAAGATGATTCTATGATTCCATGGGAGGACCTCTTGCCATTTTCATTATCTACCACCAGCAGCAGCAGCAGCAGCAAGAGGTTCAAGAAACTTTGCCCTGAATTTCTTGTTCTCATTTCTCTTCTCGGCATTTGGATGCTGATAATCGCCCTTTCGGAGTCTGGATAAGAATAAAAAATGGATACACAGGAATAACAATTGCCTGCCTTGCAATTCAATGCAAGTTTTCTCCACGCCTGAGAAAAAAAAAATGTCCTGTCCCACTGCGGGGAAAGTCCCCCTGGCTTCTCACCTAGTGCTGTCAGTGGTAACTGCTCTAAGATTTGTTCTTTTAATCCAGAATCAATAGCAAATTTCATTTAAAAATAAATTAAAGCCGGCATTGGAAATCATTCATGGCATGGGTTGGGGCTGAAGGGGGGAACCGTCTAAATGGCTCCCTTTGGCTCATCCATCACTGCCAAATGGGGAAGCTTGAGGGGAGAAGGGGGCGGCTCAGGAGGAGCGCTGATTCATGGGAGACCTTAAATGGAGGGGCTGTTAATAGCAGCTGAGCCCTAGAGCAGGGAGACCTTTTAACATACACTAATGTGAGCATACCGAGGCCAACGGGTCAATGCCGTAAACATGCAAGAAAGAAGGTGCCCCAGAGTCCAAAAAGAAGGAGCAATTACCCTTGAGATGGAAGCGATCATTTCTGGAGGCGGCACTTCAAGAAGGATGCTAACAAAACTGGGACAAGTTCCGAGCAGGGCAATGAGGAGGAGGAAGGAGCTGGAAACCGAGCCCAGTGAGGAAAGACTGAAAGAATTGGGGATGTTTAGCTTAGAGAGGAAAGAACGTTGAAGGAAAATAGGACAGCACTTTACAAAAATGTGAAAGGCTGTCACACAGAGAAGAGGCAGAATCTGCTCTCCATCATCCCCGAGTGCAGGACAAGTAATAATGAGCTCAAATAACAGGAAGCTGGACTTCATTGAATGGGGGGGGGCTCTTAGCTGTTAGAGCAGTATGACAATGTTGGGACCAATGACCTTGAGCGAGTGCTCCAACATGGGAGCCATTCCAGAGAAAATTGGACAACCACCTGGCAGATATTCTATGATTTGGATTCCTGCCTCGCGCAGGGGGTTGGACTCAATGGCCTTGCAGGACCAGCGGATCTGGGGAACAAGCCCGTGACTTTCCTGAACATGAGCCAGCAGTGTGATGCGGCAGCCAAGAAAGCCAACACAATTCTTGGTTGCATCAACAGAACCATAGTGTCTGGATCAAGGGAAGTGATAGCATCACTCTATTCTGCTCTGCTCAGACCTTGTCTGGAGTACTGTGTCCAGTTCTGTGTGCCTCAATTTAAAAAGGATCTTGACAACCTCGAGCGGGTGCAGAGGAGGGCGACCAGGATGGTTGAAGGTCTGGAGGAAATTTCTTACGAGGAACGGCTTAGGGAACTGGGAATGTTTAGCCTTTGAAAAAGAAGGCCAAAAGGGGATAGGATAGCTATGTTTAAATATTTGAAAGGATGGCACATTGAAGAAGGGACTGGTTTGGTTTCTATGGCTTCAGAGACTAGGATGCAGAGCAATGGTCTCAAACTACAGCAAAAGATATTTAATTTAAACATTTGGAAGAATTTCATGATGGTTATAGCTGTTCGGCAGTGGAATATGCTGCCACAATGGAGGCTGGTGGAGTCTCTTTCTTTGGAGGTTTTTAAGCAGAGGCTGGATGGCCATCTGTGATGGAGATTCCTGAATGGCAGGGGGTTGGACTAGATGGCCCTTGAGGTCTCTTCCAACTCTATGATTCTATGATTCTATGATTCTATGATTCTATGATTGATCAGCAATCAGCAGAAGCAAAAGGCTTCTTGGTTTCTCTGAAAGGTACCCCCCCGCCCCCCGCAACCGCATCCTCCTCTGTACACACCCCTTCCTGGGCACCTAAAAGCCACCCATGTAGAATCCAGGGAGTGAAAACAAGGGAGGGCCGGATGCAGAAGCCAGATTAACTTTAACACCAGTAAATAAAATCTTTCCATAAAGTACTCTGGGTCGCTCCTGGCATTAGTGTTTTATTGCCTCTGCCCGTTTCAGTCACTGCAAGTGGAAGGCAGCCGGCTCCCATTTCCTGCACATGATAATTAAAAGGTGAAATGTGAATTATAATGGGACACTTGGCTAAAATGAAATAGTTATAGCTAATCGCGGCTGGCGGCTGCCCCTTCCCTTCTGCTGGATGCAAAATATATTGCTTAGGAGTCATGGCTTAGCAGGGGTCTGTGGAGCACCCCAGGGTACAAGCAGGCTTTGGCTTACTTGGGTCCTCCAGGCTGGTGTGCATGGAGAGAGGGGGGGGGGAGTCCCCGGGTCCTGTTGGCAAATGAGAGGCTGGAGGGAGAATCATCGCCCCTCGCTCAGCGCAGGAATCCAAGTCAAAGCAGATCTGCAGAGGTTTGTCCAATTTTTTCTTGAAGGACTCCAGCATTGGCAGAAAGAAAAAGAAGGCCTTTCTTGACCTTCGCATGAACCAAACTGTGATTTTTGAGTTCAGATCGGCCCAGCAGAGTCAAAGGAATGGAGCCTTGGCACCCAAACGAGGGTGTTCCCACAACCATACTGAGTCCCGGTGGAACATAAGAACATAAGAACCTAAGAAGAGCCCTGCTGGATCAGGCCAAAGGCCCATCTAGTCCAGCTTCCTGGATCTCACAGTGGCCCCACCAGATGCCTCTGGGAGCACACAAGACTAGATATCTGTCTCCTGATAGTCCATTCCCCTGCCTCTGGCCCTTGAAGGACCCTGGTTTTAAGCCTGGAGATGACACATCTCCATCATGGTTTGTAATCTGTGATGGACTTTTCCTCCAGGAATCTGTCCAATCCCTTTTTGAAGGCATCCAGGCCAGATGCCATCACCATATCCTGTGGCAGGGAGTTCCACAGACTAACAACGCACTGGGTGAAAAAAAATATTTTCTTTTGTCTGTTCTCACAGTTTGAGTGGATGTCCCCTAGTTTTGGTATTTTTGTGAGAGGGAGAAGAGTGTCCCTCTATCCACTTGACTCATGTCCTGCATTATTTTGTATTTGGAAGGCACAGGGCTGTGGTAAAAGCTATTGGAACAGGCTGCTCGGAGAAAGAGGACCAGAGAGAGGAAGGGTGAAACATGGAGGGCCCCAGAACTGCCCTCCAGAACTTTCTCTCATGTGCCATGAGAGCCTGGCATGTGCTTTCTTCCTGGATTGGGACCCTTGGCTAAACAGGCAGGCCAACCATAAGATGCTTAGAAAAGGCCTCCAGCTAAGACTACGATGCATCTATCTTCCCCTTCCCCCAGCTTCTCACAGAGCTCAATGTGAAGCTACTGAGAGCTCCTTGAAGCTTGAGAGAGGTCCACCATCCTTTCGCACAGCTGCCTCTCCAGAAACAGACATTCAGGGACCGTGTCGATATGAAGGCCCCACTTAGCCACAAAGATCAAAACCTTTTGGTGGAGGGGGAAACCCTGCCCACCCCACCCCAGAAATTTAGGGACTGCTAGCCAGCAACAAGTCGATTCCAAATTGCTTCTCATGATGGCGGCAAAATATACATTCTGCTTAACACCGTGCTGCTAGGGTAGTTAAATGATAGACGGGTAAGTCTGAGGAAATTAAAGGCCCTTTGGGTTTTCTTTAAGAGGAAAACAACAACAAAAACATCTGGCAAAATTATCCAAATCAGAGAATTATAGAATTATAGAGTGGGAAGAGGCTGTCGATTCCAGCCCTCTGTTCCAGACAGGAATCTAAATGCACATTACAAAAAGCAACAACTTTGAAAAGTACATCGTTCCAATCAGCTTTTAAAAAGCCGGGGCTTTTCAAACAGATATGGTGGCATCTAGAGATGAGCCCAAAATGGGGCAAAAATTGTTTCATTTTTCATTTTGTTTCCTAACAAAACGAAAAACGAAGTGCCCTTTAAAAAACAACATGACACGAAAATGGAAATTTTCATTTTTCTCTCTTCCGTTTTTCATTTTTTAATTATTTATTTTGACAAGTGCCAATCTCAGGCTTGTCAAAAGAAATAATAAAAATAAGCACCGGCCAGTTGGGCCATGGGGCTGCACGACAGCTGGTCAGTGAGATTTTTTTTAAAAACTGCCTACCGGCATCCCCACATGCCAACTGGTTGGCAGGAGTAAAAAAGAATTAAAAACTGCTGACCGACCGGCCTGCCCCATCAGTGTAAAAAATAAAATGAAATGAAAAATGAAACAAAACAAAATACAAAATGAAGTTTAAAAAAATATTCATTTTGTAATAGATGAAACAAAACAGGAAAACAAAGAAATGAAAAATGTGATGCTGTATCTCTAGTGGCATCCCAAGGACAAGTGGGCAGGTGGGTACATGGAGTTAAGGATCTTCCCCCCCCACACACACACCCCCGAGCATCTACACAACCCAGAAATCTGGGGTCTGTAGGTGGAGCAAGCTGACACAGCCTTTCGCCTGGCACTTTTCTAATGCAACCTCTTGGTTTTCAACCAAGTCAGATCTGAAGCACTGCTCGCCTGGTCAGCCTCAATGGGCGGCCAAGAGAGCGTCAGTGTGGAGAACCATGGCCTCGTGAACCTCCTCTGGCCCCAAAGAGAAGGTCAGGCCAAGGACAGCCGTACCTCTGGCTCTCTGTGAGCAGCCCACGAGTGGCTTATCATGGCTTAGTATTCCTGTAAGAACAACCATGAGCCATCAAGCATTGCTACTTGTCAAAGCGCCTTCACCCTATGAAAGCTGCTCCTCATACCCGATCCTCCCAGGCTGGGTGTTTGAGGCAATTAACATTGCAAGAGGTCCAGATGGGGGAACAAAACTAGAAATAGGGTCTTTTCTGCCATTGCCCCTTGCACATTGAACAATCTTTCACCAGATATGTGCCTGCCCCACATACTGGCAGCCTTTAAAAACAATTGAAAACATGTCTGCTTAAGCAGGCATTTCCTCAGAGTAAAACACAGATGTAGCGTTCCACCCACTAACTCTGAGCAGGGACTTTAAATTGAATGAATCCAACTCTGTCCTCACCCGTTGGCACTTAGGAGCCTGTGTGCCACCCCTGTGGAGAGATGTGATGGCATTCTTTATTTATTTATTTAGAATATTTTTGCCTTGCCTTTCTCCTTGGAAAAGGACCCAAGGCAGCTTATAACAGTGAAGGACAAGATACATCCCAGAACATTTAAGACATACTCAGGTTAGGAACAGGGAATTTAGAAGAGGCATCTTGCAATATTAAAGCTACAAAGAACACACGAAAAGGAAAAGATTCCATTATGAGGGATGGAAACGAACATGGAAAACCCTGGTGTTCATGCATGGTAATCCATCTAAAAATCACATAGTAGGTAGTCCATCACTGAGGGAAAGCTTGCCTGAAGAGGAAGGTCTTTGCCTGCCTCTGGAAAGAAAGTGGATATCTCCAGACCTCAACTGAATGAAGGGGGAAGAGCTATGACCAAAACAAAAAGCAAACTTTAGAAATATTAGAGGGATTAATGGGTCAAGGATCCAAAGTTCATGAAGGCCAAGCGGAGACGCAACGGTTCAGAAAAGAGAAGGGGAGAACTGGTGGAAAAGGAATGGGAAGAAAACTCAGCCTTTTGTGCCAAGGACCAGCTTTTCTCATGATCCATAAAAGAGGGAGCTGTCCAGCCAGGGCGTGTGTTCCTTTTAGCAGCTTTGGATGCCATGGATCTCGAATGGTGGGGATTGTGTTCCGTGAAGAGGCACTCTGAGGGGAACACCAGGCAGGGAGCAGGGGAGGTGGGCTTGGCTTCGGGGCTCTTCTTCTCCATCCTCAGGCAATGGGCCAGCAGACCTCTAGTCTCGGAAGGATGCTTGTGGACATAATCCATAACATTCTTCCCCCCGCAGATGGCGCACAGCCTGGACCAAGGCTCTTTATTTATTTATTTATTTATTTATTTTGGAGTGGGGGGGTCAATGGGACTGCATGAGAATGGCACATCTCTGGGGGACCTTTGAATTGTTTCCAACCCTCCCTGGGATGGGGACTCTGGAGGAGTTCATCTGGGCAGACCTGCAAAGGAGAGCTGCGGATGCTGGCACGCTTCTTTTGTGCCAAGAGGACATAGTGGAACTGGAAAAGGTGCAAAGGAGAGCGACCAAAATGATCCCTGGGTTGGGACACCTCCCTTATGAGGAAAGGCTAAAACATTTGGACCTCTTTAGTCTGGAAAAAAGTCACCTGGGGGGGATATGATTGAGACGTACAAAATAATGCAGGGCATGAGTAAAGTGGATAGAGGGAAGCTCTTCTCCCACTCACAAATTACCAGAACTAGGGGACATCCACTCAAATTGAGGGCTGGGAGAGTAAGAACTGACAAAAGAAAATATTTTTTCACCCAGCGCGTTGTTAGTCTGTGGAACTCCCTGCCACAGGAGGTGGTGATAGCATCTGGCCTGGATGCCTTCAAAAGGGGATTGGACAGATTCCTGGAGGAAAAGTCCATCACAGGTTACAAACCATGATGGAGATGTGTAATCTCCAGGCTTAAAACCAGGGTACTTCAAGGGCCAGATGCAGGGGAGTGGTATCAGGAGACAGATATCTAGTCTCATGCGCTCCCAGAGGCATCTGGTGGGGCCACTGTGAGATACAGGAAGCTGGACTAGATGGGCCTTTGGCCTGATCCAGCAAGGCTCTTCTTATGTTCTTATGTTCTTATAAAACCTTCACTGGAGGAGCATCTACCACCCTCCCTCTGTGGGGCAGCTCACACTGGCAGGAATTTACTGTCTGAATGAGGTTCAGGTCCAACCCAACAGAAACCAGTTCCACCTTCTGTGTAACAGCCCTTTAGATATTTTGAGAGGGCTGTCACTCTCTTGTGTCTCCTCTTCCTCTAGATAAAAGCACCTGGCTCCCTCCATCTTTCCTGGTAGGGCTTTGTTTCCAGACCTGCTGCCACCTTTGTCATGGTTAGCTCCGAAGCTTCCAGCACCTGTCCAGGGGCAATTTCCCGGGCCAGTGAGAAACCAGGCTGAATGGAAAGCTCTCCAGGGTCTGGCCTCTCCCTGACTTTAGCGGAGCCAGTTATGCCCACGGAGCTTGAAGGATGCAGCTTTTAGAAAGGTCAGACTAAATCCCCGAGCCCATTTCCTGCCAGTTCCCCTGCTTGGCTTGGAACAGGCATTTGTTATTATTATTAAAATGCATTCATTCCTCTCTCTGATTTTCTGGTTAAGTGGTCTAATCTCTCCCTGTTAATAGGAGAGAGTAAAATGTAAGAGTGGAGCCCATGAAATATATAAATGGTAAGAACCCATAAATGCTGCCATTCCCAAAGCTGTTTGCATACATTATGCATGCAACATATTGAGAGCGAGGGAGGCATCATCCCAGCGCCCCCACTGCCAAACGGGAGGAGGGCCTCGCAAATCACCGCTTGGCCATGTTTCCCTTCATAAGAGAATACAATAAAAACCCAGCTTAATCGTCTTTAATAGGAGTGACGAAGCCCCAGTTGCCGCTGCCACCTCCTCTCGACCAGCAAGGAGCCACCAGCGAGGCCGATCCGATTCCTGGGCCTTCTCCCCTTTTCTGCCCTTTGTGTGTTTTACAGAAGTGGGGTGAGTCTTGTAGGCTGCTGTTCCGCTCTCTCACCGGAAAGTAAATTATTTATAGAGGGAAATGAGAACATGCTGAAGCCTCCGTGGCCAGCGGCTGCAATGCCCCCCTCCACTTTCTCCCCCCCAACAGGCCCTGGGGATGCAGCAGGTCCAGACACAAAGGGGCCATGTGGTGTCAAGGCTGCCAGGCAGCTTTGCCGTGGAATTGGCTGTCGGGGATGTGCAGGTGGGCTCCAGTGGCTCAGACCCCAGTCCCCCTGGCTTGCCGTGTGACCCTGGCCCCCCACCTTGGCCGCCTTTGCCCTAGACGCCTCACAGTCTCCACTGCACCCTTCTTGTTTACTGAAACGGCAGCTTAAGTCAACCTAGCGCCAAACGCCTCCCCACCTACCTCGCCCAAGGGTGGCTTTCTCTAGCCCTGATCCTCTCGTGTTGGCCCCATGCCTGTCTGTCCTCCATGGGTAAACCTGGGCTTGGAAAGGTGAGTTCTTTGAATGGCACCTCCCCATGTTTTTCCACCCAGCCTGGGTGGCCATGATTCCAGCAGCGTGGATATTCCGGTACAAAACAGGGACCATCCATGGCCCTCGATCTGGTAGCATTCTACAAGGAAACACATCCTGCCCTGGGCAGTTTCCTTAGGGTCTCTCTCTCTCTCTCTCTCTCTCTCTCTCTCTCTGTATACTCGGTTGCATACATGGGTATGCTTGTGTTTTGTTGCCTGGTGTCATATCCCATGCTATTTAGAAGCTTGCTCAGAGGGGCAAAAGATTTCCCAAGTGAAAAAATGTGATAGCACGAAAGCATGGGGCATGTGACGCTCCAAGCTTTGTCCTAGAGGCATCCTAACTCTAATGGGTCAGGATCTGGTGTATATGCCCCGGGGCATGTCCTTTCTTGCACAGCACCTGGAGAAGACTTCCACTAAAGGAGATGTGGATAAAGCTTCCTCCAAAGCACAGCCACCCACTCAGCAAAAAAACCAACACTACCTTTTTTTCCTTTGACACTTGATCTCTGCTTCACTCCTTGCCCTCTTGGCTATAACTCAAGATTCAGGCAAGCACTGTAGGGGGGAAATTCCATTCTTGTCTTCTAATGCACTTCATCAGTGATTTAAAATATTGACAGGGAATTGTGCTTCCCAGCTTCCCTTGGCTGTCTATATTCTGCAATGGAAGCAGAAAATCTTGTTGCTGGTTGACAAACCTCACCAGAGCTTAGAAAAGCCATTGGGGGGGGCATATTTCCCAGAATCCCTAGCTAGTATGACCACTGGGAATCCTAGCTAGTCCCCCAACGTGACTTTTTGAAGATCTGGGTATCCTCCTAGAAATAACTCTTGCACCAGTTGCTATGAGAGCATTTTTTAAAACTCAAGTTAAATCTTGGACAACTGGAAACAGGCAGCAGCAATGGCTGGGTGGGCTTGAGGTCTCTCTGTTTCCCCACTGAGTTTGGCCAGTGGAATGGCCATCACAATTCCACCAGAGTCCTTTGGTCTCATGTCTTGTGTCTCTGTGCCACATGGCAAGGCCAGGGTCCTGTCCCCTCTGACCTTAAACCCGGCTGTTCCCATAAGAGGATAAAAATCCTCTTCTTCCTACAGGAAAGATAGCTACCTGTTCAGGACCACTGCCAGGGGAACTCATCAGCTCCCCTTCACAGGAACAAGTCAATGATCCTTCAAGTCAGCTCTAGGGATGAGTAGGAAATATAGATGGGCACGGAACGAACATTTTTTCGTTTCCGTTACCGTTTGTCGTTTCCGTTACATAACGAAACGACAAACGAAAATTGTGATGAAAATGCAACAAAATGAACAGAACCGCGAAAATTGTGGTCGTTACGTTTCGTTTCTGTTAATGGTGACATGCAATGAAATGAGCTGTTTTAAATGTTAAAAAACGCCCTGGACATCCGTAAAAACGCAGCGACAATTATTTATATCGTCTGATAATACCTACCAGGGGGGTTGGGGTCCTTAAAACGTTTGTTTTTGTCTTCTCCCATCGCGATGTACTGTATTTTTCTTTTCCCTTTAAAATGGATGTCGCACCAGCCACAAAATGGAGGCAAGCCATGTGATGGGATCATGTTCAACCAATAGCATGCCCAAGTTGCAGACTGGGCGGGCAGGTCTGGCAGCCTCCGTCATCCTTGCAGTCTCTGGTGGGAGTTAGGGTGGGATTGCTGTCTCTGCGACTCTAGCTTCAGTCCTGCAGCCTCCCTGTGTGCGTGTGTGCTGCGTACCTCTCGGTGAGTACCCTCCCTTGCCCCACAGTGCAGTCACTCTGCGGCTGCCTTGCACCCTGGGCAACGCCCGCCGCTGCCTTTGCAGCCTCCCTGCGTACCTAGTCTATACTGTGTCTCTGCCAGCATCCATTTTTTTAGTGTTTTCTCTCTGGTCTGGGGCGTTGGGGGATGCCTGCGCACGGAAATGCTTTAAAAATCGCGCAAAAAGTGGGTAGAAACGACAAACGAAAAAACGAAAAACGGTAACGAAATTTTTCCAAAAATTCACGACGAACCGAAATGAACCGAAACAGACCTCTCAGCGACAAACGAAAAAACGAAACGCCATTTTTTTGTTTCGTGCCCATCTCTAGTAGGAAATGAAAAACAAAATGCTGTTTCCTTGTTTCGTTATGTAACGAAACGAAACGAAACGGAACAAAACAAAGCAGCATTTTGTTATAGACGAAATGAACCATTTTATTCCATCGTTTTCAGGCTCCTGCCAAGCTGTCAATGACTGGAACCCTTTAAACCTGGACCAGTCCCCCTGGAACCAGCTGGGCCAGGTTTAAAGGACTCTAGCCATTGACAGCTCGGCGGGAGTCCTTTAAAAATGGCTCCCAGAGTCCTGGGCACCCAATCTGGTGCCTCTAGGACCCGGGGGAGCCATTTCATTTTGTATTGTACAATTAAAGAAAACGTAAGAAACAAAACAAAACGGGGATGAGCATGAAAGGAAACAAAACATTATTTTTTCATTTCGTGCCCATCCCTGGTCAGCTCCAGCCAAGCTTATCCTCTGATCGGCAGCCTTTTCGTCTCCCATCAGATACTGGCTGGCAGCTGCTGCTCTCTTGCTGGCTAAAGTCCCTTCCCACTGGTGCGAGGGAGTTGATTTGGGCTCCCATTTGCTGCTGCTGCCGCCGCCACCACATTATTTTGCAAAGGTTGTCCTCTTTGGCTGCTACATTCTGCTCCCTGCTGACCTGGAGGGCGCAGAGGGTTCTCGGGAAGCTTTCGGCTTTACAGCTCTCAGCCACACTTGAAGGGATTTACAGGAAGCTGCAGCAGGAGCAGCTGTGGCGAATTTATGGCAGCCATAAGCCCCTGCATCAGAGCCTCTTAAACTGGTCTCTGGGAGGTGCCCTTATGTCTGCATGGATGGAGATGATGATGATGGGAATGGAGACCATAAGAGAGAGAAAGACAGAGAGAGAGAGAGAGAGGAGGAAGAATTTCAGGCCTCTGTGCTCTTGACTCAGCTAGATTCAGTCTGGATTTGTGGATAATTGATCTTGAGTGTAGGCGGCAGCTACGTGTTCCAAATGCTGTTATCTGCATGAAGAAAGAGACACGCTCAATAAAGAAGCTGCTGCTGGTGGTGGTGGTGGTGGGTGACTCTAGTGGTGGTGGCGGTTGCGACAATATTCTTGGGACTGCCACTCTCAAGAGAGAACCTGCGTCCAACGATACAGCCACGTGACATTTTGCCTGCAAAAGATCCACCCTCAATTGAGATCAGTTGACGTGCGGGATCACCCTCCATCTGAGACCCTAGAAAGCCACTGCCAGGCACGAGGGGTGGCACTGCACCAGCTGTAGATCCAAAGGTTTGACCAGCTAGGAATCAAGCAGGAGAAGATGGAAACAAGCCTCCCTAGCCCACCACCTGCTCCCCACGGAGTCCATCCAGATGCCTCGGGGGGAGGGGGATGAGCCATCCTCTGGCTCATGGTAGCCAGTGGTTCAGTGGCCAAAATGGGCTGCCTCTGATGTTGGAGGCCAGACTGAGTTTGAGGTGTAAGGCCAGGAAAGCCTGAAGCTGGAGCAATCCTGCTGCTCTCAACTCACCAAGGGAAGTCCTTTTTAGTCCATGTGCTGGACTCAAGGTCCCCTGGAGGTTTTCAGCACTGGGGCTCTTCCTGCTGCCTCAGCAGCTGGATAAGGTGCAAAGCGCCCAGTGTCCTGCCAGTGTCACAGTCCTGACAACAACACAGTGTGCAGGCATGCCTGAGACCCCAGCCAAGAAGGCCATCTGGGCAGCCACAAGAGTGCAGAATGCCCCCGTGCTGGCATGGCTCCTGAACAAAACCTGCCCAGAGGCCCTTCGGCACAAAGCAGGCCGATGTCAGCACAACCAGCCCTCAGCTAGGGTTGCGGGAACACCGAGGAGGGCCTCCGACTGTCCAGAGGGGGCTGGGAGGCCGGCAGCCACGTCGAGCCAGGCACACTCCCAGATGGAGCCTTACGCTGCCTGCTGCTCCCTGGAGCCCTGCCTGAGTTGTCAACGCAGCCTGCCCGTCTTCAGTCTGCCAGGGTCGGATTGAGGAATTCCCCACTCAGGAGATGTCAGAGAGCATTTTGTCTCCACTGAAGAGATGCCTTTTTTTCTCCGCCTAAGGAAAATCAGGTCTCGGGAAGGAAAACAGGACAACAGGCTTCGTGGCTGCTTTGCTCCTCCTGGGCTTTGTGAAATTCTGCCGGAGGAGAAACCAGCAGCCACAAAAACCTCCCGAAGGATTCATTCCTGGATGTCCAGATGTTTCTCCTGCTGCTCCTCTCAGGGCACCCGCTGAGGGAGGCTGAAGGGTCTCTCCTCCCACCCCCTTTGCAGGGTTTCTCCCAGGCCACTCAACAGATGCCCCCGCGGGAGCGCCAAGCCAGAGCGGAACAGCCGAAAGCGAGAGGATGAAATGCAGCCAGTATACCTGCGCAAAGTACTGTACCCAAGAAGAAGAACCCAAACACACGGTTACAAGATGGGGGGGGACACCTGAGTGATGAATACTACGAGGGAGGAGGGTCTTTGGACCCTTGGAGGTCACAAACTGAATATGTCTGTGAAGATTCTCAGTCATCCAGGTGAGTTTATCTGGAAGTTGAGTCATGGCTACTGGACTTCTTTTTTGAGAGATAGAAACGTTTCGCTGTTCATCCAAACAGCTTCATCGGTCTGATGACTCAACTTCCAGACAAGCTGAATATGAGCCAACAGTGTGAGATGTGGCCACAATAATAATAAAAAGAAGAAGAAGCAAATGTCATTTTAGGCTTTGTTAACCGAAGCAGAGTCTCCAAGTCTCGTGTGGTTCTCGTCCGTCCCCCCCCCAATTCGGCCCCAGTTACGCCTCCTCTCGAGTTCCTGTGCCCCGATTTGGACCCCAGACGTCCAAGATGCCAACGTGCTCCGAAGAAGGCAACGAGGAGGATGAAGGGAGTGGAAACCAAGCCCTAGGAGGGAAGACTGAAAGAACCAGCCACGTTCAGAGTGGCTTTCCGCCAGATGGGTGGTATATAAATAGAATCACTAAATCAAATAAATAAATGCATAAATAAATAAATGTTGAGCCCTGAGCAAAGAAGGGTGAGGACGCCACTTGGTCAAACACTTGCGAGGCTGTCCTACAAAGGAGGAGCAGGATCTGTTCTAGATCAGCCGAGAATGTGGGACATGCAACCGTGGGCTCAAAGTAGAGGGAGACAGATTTTGGTTAAATATCAGGAAGAACTCCCTAATGGTTAGAGGAGTGGTGTCTAGTGGGGACTGCAAGCACTCGGGGGCAAAGGAAACCTCCCGCCCTGTTCTGCCCCCCCCCAGTGCCTTCGGGGCCTTCAGAGACAGGAAAAGAAGCACACCAAGACAGGCAAACCCCTCCATGGGCCCCCCTCCTGTACACACACACACACACACACACACACACACACACACACACACACACA
>JAHTLZ010000329.1:148324-161426 GCA_023846285.1 Phrynocephalus versicolor
TTACACCTGGAAAGAGGAGCACCTCTGAGTGTGCGCGTGTGGTGCGGCCTACTCAGCATTCATCTCTGATTCCGGGGTACCTTCTGCCTCCCCAGCAGGAGGGCAAATTGATCATAAGTCATCTGGAGAAGAAAGGCCTCGGCTCCTTTTTCCTGGAGGGGGGGGGGGGAGGAGGAGGAGGAGGAGGAGGAGGAAGGCTTTTGGAGCTCAGGAGGATCCTTCCTCCAAAAGAGGAGACCTCCTGCCTAGCTCCTCTTTGTTGGGCATGTGAGTTTCGGGGTGGGGCGGGGTGGGAATCGGCTCTTTCCCGCTAATTGGGAGGGAACCAGCTTTCCTCCCTCTGTTAATCAGGCAGAAGGTTTGAGCATCAGTCCTTTTGGAGGAAGATCCCTTCCCAAGGTAACCCCAGAGCGCCTGCTTCCACCTGGCCTGTGTGGTGGGAAGGCATGCTGGCAACGCTCTTTTGCAGGGGAAGCCTTGGAGTCCTCTCTCGGCTGGGGAAAATCGGCATTGATCCTTAGGAGAGAAATCCGGACCTGGACTCCTCCTCCCTCCCTCCCTCCCTCCCTGAGCACTGCAAAGGTCCTTAATTTAAGCCAGCAGAAGGCTCAAGTACCTCCAGACTTTTTTTAACTGGGAAGTCAGGCAGGTACCACTAACACTCTGTGGGTTTCCCTTCCGAAGAAGTTTTCGCCGAGACATCCGATGGGAACAATTTGGGGGGGTTCTGTTTTCTTTTTCATTTAATTTTGCTTTTGTTTTGTTTCAAAGGTCAGGAAATCCTCTGGCTGCCCACATATCTTCTTCCAGCTCCAGCGCTGGGGCTGAGCAAGCCGGAGGCTGTGCGCAAACGTGAACCCGAGCCCTTGCCTGCTGGTGCTGCCAGGGAGCTCCTGCACCTTTTGGATTTTTCAGGGCATCCGGGAGCAAGGAGGGGGGTGAGGGGCCTGCCTCCCTGCCTGGGCGTCCTGGCCTTTTTCTCCCCTGACTCCCCAGCCCTCTTATTCCGGGAGATCTGTGCGCATCACAAGACGACAATATTACCAGCAGCCAGCTATCAAACAAAAGGCAACATCTTATTACACAAGCATGTTACAACAAAGATAACAGCTCCGTGGAGACAGCTAAGGGCAGATTTCTAGATATAAAAGGAATAATCAGAAGGAAGGCAGCACCAAGGATTTATGGCTCAGAGCGGGCCCGTTTGTTCGATGGGGAAATAATGCAGCCTAAAGCGGAATTTAAACACCAGTGGGAGTGGGTGGTTTCCATGAAAAAGAGTGGGAATGTGTGGTTGGGGCAGCACATTGTTAGTCTGTGGAACTCCCTGACACAGGAGGTGGTGATGGCACCTGGCCCGGATGCCTTCAAAAGGGGATTGGACAGATTCCTGGAGGAGAAGTCCATCACAGGTGACAAACCATGATGGAGATGTGTCACTCCAGGCTTAAAACAAACCAGGGTACTTTTAGGGCCAGATGCAGGGGAGTGGTATCAGGAGACAGATCTCTAGTCTCGTGCGCTCCCAGACGCATCTGGTGGGGCCTCTGTGAGATACAGGAAGCTGGACTAGATGGGCCTTTGGCCTGATCCACCATGGCTCTTCTAATGTTCTTCTGTAAGGAAGTGACATAAACTCAAGGATAAAGGCCCTTAGCAGAGCCTACAAACAGGTGACTCAAGACACTTGGGTTTGCCCAGACCTTGGGACTCTGTAAAGGTTGAGGCTGCTCTAGCACAGTCAACAGGCGCAGCAGCCTTGGAGATATAATAATAAGCCATTTCCCTAAAGCTCTGCCTTTCTCCTGCTTTGTGGAGGAGATGCGTCCTCCTCAGCCCAAGGGTCCAACAACATGCTCACCCCGTGGCCTCCCGTGGGGTGAGCAGTGAGTTTGCTCCCAGGGCTCCTAAAAGGAAGTCCCAGCCAAGTGCTCGGGTGGACGGGCTGGGAGATTCCGGGAGCCTGGGAAGAAGGTATCCCCGTAGATCCACCTGGGCTGGAGGGACCTCCAATCGTGAGGCTCAGCTTGGGACATGCGTTCTGTGGGAGATGCCAGGGTGTCTGTGTGCGTGTGTGTGCAGCTCCAGTGGCCCTGAGGAGGGCGTCTCTCTTGGTATGGGGAGGAGGAGAGCCTTCTTGGTTAGGAAGTAGATAGACCTTTTGATCGCACAAGCAAGGAACTCCATTTGCCATGACTCATCTCCCAGATCACCTCACCTGGAGCACTGAGAACCTCCACAGACAGAGTGCCTTCTTGAGTTTCCTGGACTTTCCCTTACCAGGGGTGCTTCGAAGAGCCAATAGAGAGATGATGGTTGTAAGCAAGAGGGAGGTGCCCATACCACGCCACTCTTTGTTTGAATCAGCCTGTAAAGTCCAGCCCCTTCGGACCATGCTGCTCTGTGCCTTCCAAGAAGAAGAAGCTGGGCGTCCATCTTGCCAAGTAAACTCTATCCTGGCAAATTACATCCCTTGCCATGTTTGGACTTCTATATCTGCTTTGAAAAAGAGAACTTGTGTTCTTGAAAGCTCAGCAACTTTTTTTAATTTTTCTTCTAGCAGCCTTTGAAGGTATCACCCATAGTGTAGTTTTGCTTTTGTTTTAATGGCTGCACAGCTCCAAAAACGCTTTTTTACCATCAGTGATGTCTCCTGGCCTTCCTTCCACCTTGACTAATATTCTTAAGGTTTTCCATCTTAGCTCCTTCCTCTTCACGTCCTCCTCTGGTTAGGGGAAGCAACTTGTCTTCCTTCCGGAGAGGCGAGAGCAAGGTCTCCACACCCTGCATTTCCATTCCTAAGAACGTTCAATTACCAGCTGACTTGCTTATTTTCCTAGCATGAGGAGTGTAGATGGGACGTCTTTCCACAATGAAAAGTTTGCTTTGTGAACCAGTCTAAAAATCTGGGGCAGGAATCCACAAGTCACGTTGACTTGTTGCTTGTTTTGTGAGCACATTCAGCCCTGGCCCTGAGCCCCATCACCAGGGGAGGGACAATCCACCCCCCCCCTGCAGAGTCACGTTTTGTTTTCAGGACCTGGACAGGACTACAGGGGTGCTCCAGATATAGAAGCACATTGTCACCTGCAGGGTTATCAGCTGTGTCCCTGTTTTCCCATCTAAAGACCCCCAAAAAACCCAAAGATCCCAAATTACTCGGGAGAAACATGGTGCCAACAAATCTGGTGAAAATGGCTTCCATGGGCCACCCTTCCTCATGCTTTCTTTTTGTTCTGCTTTTGGTTCCAAGGATGGGCCCTCAGGGAAGAGGAGGAGGCGCTGTCAGAGGCGGGCCCCGTTACCAATCTTATCTTAGCAACCATTTCACTTAAACATTTCTTTATGGCTAGAAATGACCTTCGAAAGAAAACTGACCCCTGTTTGCCTGGTGTTTGCCTTTGAATTTGGTGGCCTTGGATGACATTTTCCCTGGGAAAGAGATCTTAAGAAGAGGAGGAGGAGGAGGAGGAGGAGGAGGAGGAAAATCAACTGCGTGGGAAACAGGTGAGGGTTCCTGTGGTTGCTTTTAGGGTTTCTGCTCCCCAGTTCAGATCTCATTGATTTGCATTTGGGGCAGCCGCCATCCTCTTCAGAAAAAACACCTCAAATGACTCCTTACTCCCCACCCCGGTTCCTTCTTTCCTTCCGGCTCTCAGGCTCTGGCATAGACCTCAAGGGAGCTGAGCTCCAGAGCACAGCAGGGGGCCTTGATGAATTTGCTGTTCAGCTGATGAGCACCTGTGATGCCCTTAACAGCTTCAAGTAATTTTTTTGAGAGCGGGGGCGGGAGGGGAAGGAGTGTAGAATGGCTGCATTGCTTAAACTGAGTCTTTCTCCCCAGAATCCATTAGGAAAATATCTAGACCAGATCCCAGAAGGTCCTGTCGAGTTCCCGAGCTCTCTCCCCACAAGACTCAAAAGCATCAAGAAAGCAAAAGGCATCAACGGAGTCTTTGCTCCCGAGAAAACCCCACAAAAGATTTTCCATCGATGCCCACCATCTACAGACCCCATCGTTCCCTGGGGCAATTTCCACCCGCAGTATAGAAACCGGATAGAAGGCGAAATCTAAACACAGTAGTTTAGGAAAACAGAGAGGTAAAAAGAGGATGGGATGCAGAGAAATGCTCCTGTTATTTCCGCTAGCTTCCTAACTATTTGGCCCCTTGTGCCAGATTAATGCAGGTATCAGCCCGAGGAGCAGGGAAATCTGCTCTGATGTCCAAAAAACCTGCCTTGCAAAACCTGGCTTTCTCCTTCAAAACCAGAAGGGTCACCTCTGGCGCTTGCGGGGTGGGTGAGCACCTCGTTTCCGGTGCTCTAGAGAACAGCTGGGTGGCTTGTGATCTCACCAAGAGAGATGAAGGAAGGAGGGCAAGGGGGGTGGGGTGGGGCAGAGGCCCTTCTCAGCCTGTGGTCTGTGGAATCGGGAATTGCCCACAGGACCAGAATCGGGTAACAACCTAGCTGAGCAGGTCATACGGCAGCACAGAGCAATGGGCAAGGGGGGAACCATTGGTTCAGCAAGTAAAAAGGAGCCCCTAGAAGCTGCATTCACCATCCTGATATATATTCCAGTTGACATCTGGTTCAGCTGTACCCACTGGTCTACTATGGGTTGGTGGCACTTGGGGCACTTGAGGCAAGGCTTGTATTGTGGGGTGCAGGTCAAGAGCACCTACACACACTGTGTGTGTGCGTGTGTGTGTATGAAATGGGGGTGGGCCTAGTATCCCCTGACTCAGACTGCTGGGAGGAGGAAAAGGAGCATAAAGGAACAGTTGCATGCCAGACGGGGGCACCCTTGGCACCCATAAGAATTTTGCACCTGGCGCAACTATCTACTGCCGACCCCTGAACTACACCACTGGCTGTGCCTACAAGGACATTTGGGGAGTGTTTTTACTTGTGGATGATCCATCACCAACTCATGGAAATCGAGTGAGTGATTTTTCTTGCAAGAATGCTCTGTGGAAAGTAAGCTTTCCCCAACATCTGGAGAAGCAAAGGGCCGCTGCTGTGCCGCTCAGGGACAGCCCACACCACACCACGTTGAACAAAGCGCAACCACTTCATTCCTTTCCTGCAGCTGGACCTTCCACGGCTGGGAGGAGAGGCAAGGCACTTTCTGAAGTATTCCTGATTTGTATTCTCAAAGGCTTTCACGGCCGGGATCTGATAGTTGTTGTGAGTTTTTCAAGCTGTTTGGCCATGTTATGATTTGTCTGGGGATTGTTGAAATGGCCGCTTGATAAACTCACCTGGATGACTGAGAATCTTCACAGACATCCATGTCCCCAATGAAGTCATCATGGATGTAGGTCGATGGCCTTGGGAATGCATGGAACCATCTCATAAAGGAGCCATATGTGCTTCTGAATATTTTGTTCTCTTTGGAGAAATGACCGTGCAAGAATAGGAAAGGGGAGAAAGGGACACACACACACACCCATTTTCTGTTTTGGGATCAGATGGGTACCTGCAAGTTCATAAAAAGGAAAAACTCCTCAGGCAAAAACTTTCTTGCCTTCAACCTAACAGGTGCTGACCGTGGCCTTGAAGTTGACTCCCATCTAGTTCTCAGCACCTGCCACTGGGAAAGCAAAGTTAGAAATGAAGCCAGCTCTTGCCTAAAGCAAATACACCTGCAAACACAGGAGAGCTTTGTGATCAAGACCCAGAGCAGCCAAATTAAATGTTTGGAAGAAACAAACAGGGAGAGGGAGGACCAAAACCAAACACAGGGAATACCTGAGACGTCAAAAGGCTGCCTGGTCACGAGGGATGGATCCTGCCCTTCAGGGCAACCACAACCATAGAAGAAGCAGTTGCTTCAGAGGAAGCAAGATTCTGGGCCATGAAAGCAAACTGGTTAAAGAGTTTAAAAGGCACTGTGGCATTTTCTCCTCCTGGCCTGTTTTGGCAAGATTTGGAAACACGACGAGATTAATAATACCAAATCAGTGAGTGACCCCACTGTCAGATGGGCAGTAAATAGACAGACAGACAGACAGACAGACAGACAGACAATATCCTTGTCACATGCTCTGCTTTGTGTTTTAATGTAATATCCCCAGCCATCTGATCTATTATGCAGTATAGGTTATGCCACATATTATATGGTCTGATTTTATGGTCCTACACCCCATCCAGAGTGACTATTGGTCAGATGGGCAGGAATGAGAGAAAGGGGGGATGGGGTGGAGGGAACATTCAAACAATGCCAGTTTCAGTGGCTTCTCTCAAGACTGCTTGCCTGGGGTTCCTGCCTGTGGCACTCTGGCCCAACTTCTGGAGAAGTTCCATTTGGGCTCCAGGCTAGAACAGATGTTTGTTTGAGAGGAAAGGAGCCTCCATGTGTAAGAGAGCCAGGGCTCTTCATGAGCCGGCTGGATTTATATCCTGATGAAGGAACCGACTGCAATTTAAGCATAGCTCCTGAAAACAGACAAGGGGGCAAGGGGCCCAATCCTTCCTCCACCTGACCTGCTTCTGTCTTTCCTGCCAGGCAGGAGATCTCCCACCCAGAAAAGCCTGGCTCCGGGCTGGCCTTTGCTTAATGAACTTGCTGGGAAATTAAGCAGAGAAAACCAGCATGTTTGTCCCAGTGGGAAAGCAGAAAAGCCCAGCTCAGCCAGCTTATTTTTCACGCTCAATTAGAGGAGGAGGAGCAGAAGCAGCTGTAGCCTTGCCGTCCAGTTGCTGGGGCTTTCTTCTGGTGGGGCGCCAAGAGGCCAGACTGGGAGGGAGGGAGGGAGGGGGGAGGGGGGGCGAGCAGGAGGATCTCTCTGGACATGTTCTGTTCTGATGGTTTTGCAGGCAAGGAAGACAAAGGGTGGTGGTGGAGGGTCTCCCTCTGCACCTCGAAAGCAGGTCGGATGGGCTGGAAAGGGTGCCAAGGAAGAGGGGGCTTGAAAGCAAATAGGGTCTCATGCCCCAATCTTCATCACCCCCCCACTGCTATTACGTGGGGAGCGGCCCCCTCGGGCTGGGCTGTCCCAAGGGGAGAGTGCATTGAAAACACCAAGAGAGGTCTTGGAGATGGAGCCAAATAAGTGTGGGCGCTGTGGATCCGGATTTGACCGATGGGAGGGCCAGTTAAGAAGAGTTCGGACCCAGGCAGCTCAACACCTTGCACTGATTTTAATCTCAAAGCTCCTGATAGAGTCTGCGGTGTTCCCACTTCATAATCATCAAAAACGAGATGCTATGGATTGTGGCTTATAATAACAACCCTCCACTGGCCTTTTAGTTACCCGGTAGATCCAAGTGGTTGCCGCTTCTTTCTCTGAGTGGTGCTTTGGAGGAAGCGCCACTCAGCACTTCCTCCAAACACCCAAGAAGTGGTGTTTGGAAGGAGGACACAGATGGAAGGAAGGACATGGGAGGCCATCAGCCACACACCCTCTGAGGGGATGATCGTAGTAGCTGGTCCCTTTCCATGGTGCAATGGAGGAGGCGCCAATTCTCCACCTTGGCTTTGTAGCTAGTGGTTCCTGCCCACCCCACCCCACTCCGATTCTTAACTGGGATGATTTTACCGGTGGTGACATTTTTAAAAGGTGCTAGTCCCTCCTGACAGGCCTCTGGGAGTCAAAATGTGGATATGTGTGTGGACGTGTGTTTGTACACACGCATAAGGCACATTGCAACTCAGACCCCCCATCCCATGGGCACAAACGGCCCAGGGCACCACTTCCTTGCCCTTTCCCGGGCGAGAAGTGGGCCTCAGAGACCCTGGAGGAGGAATGAACGGCTGCTTATCAGGCCAGAGCGGGTGGCCAAAGACCCTGCTGGAAGTAGCCGCCACCTCACTGCCAAATCCAGCCCTCCGTTAAACCATCCTTGCGAGGGAAAGGGAAAAGGTTACTGGTCTAAAGCCCATGTTGGGGGGGCAGGGGGGGAGACACAGACGAAGGTTCACTAAGGAAACGGTTGTTACAGCAGGCGGGATGGGGAGGGGAGGGCCCTTTGCCTCTATGGGGAAGCCAGGGGTCTCCTACAGAGGAGGGGGGACACGCCAGCCTCTTGGAGGATGCAAAGGGCAGAAACAGGGCCCCTGGTGGGAGCCATCGGTCTCTTCAAGGACGGAGGACCTTTCAAAGGCCCTGTCCTTAACCACCGTTCCCAGGCTCTTGTATGGTAAACCCCGGTATTTGGCAAAACTGATCTCTCTCTTTCTCTCTCTGTGTGCCTTTTTGTCGTCTTCTCTTTTTTGGGAGAAAAGAAAACAGTTTCTCTTTGAACCGATAGGCTTGAAAGCATTTGGATCCCGCCTGAGCAAGTTTGAGAGCCAGGACATCACCCTTCTCCTTGGTCTCCTGCGGCAGGAGCACAGAATCCACTCCATTCGGAGGCTTGCTGAATTCCTCCCTTTCTGAACTGTTGTGTGCCACACACAACAGCTCCCACCTGTGCGATGCCCACCCTTGAAGCACCTGAGAGGGAGAAGGATCTGTGCCCACCCCGGGGGCTGTAAGAGAGGAAAGGCCAGCACTTGCTCCGGGGAAGACCACGGCCAAGGAGAAGGCCGTCCCCACCAGGCCTCTTCCCTTGCAGGAGGGACATCATCAGAGCAGCATCACAAAGAGCCAAGCTGGACAGGATCAGAAACCTGGTCTGGGATGTCTCCAAGCGAGCAGAGCTGGAGGAGTAGAAGGGGGACAGAGAGGACCTTTGCATGTGCTGTGCTTGTTTCTCTCCCACCTCTTCTCTCTCCTGCTTTGGTGACACCCCAAGGGCCTGTTACCAACCAGAGTGACTCTTTGGATGCCAGACAGCGAGAGGCCATTATGCACACCAGAAAGCCAAGGAGATCAGTCCTGGAGTAAGATTTCGCTTGTATTGCCTATTGAATGCAATCCTAAAGAACCAAAGAGCAGGGTTCTTTCACTCCATCGTTCACTCAAGACACACACCCTTATCAGGAGACATTTTGCTCAAAGGATGGCCAGTCCTTGGCCGAAAGGGTGGGCCTCTGGTCACAGCATCTGATGGGATCCAGGGGCACCTTCTGTCCATCTCCATCTTCTTCTTCTGATAGACAGTCCCGATGCTAGGGCAGCACTTGGGTGGACTCTTGAACCCATGTTGGTTCTGGGACTCCCATACCCATGTGGCTGTTTCCTGTGAAATGGCCTGCCATTCCTGCCATCTCATTCCCACACCAGACAGTTCCCATCTTCCTCTTATCTCACAGCCTCGACTTCTCATCCCTGCTTCTTCACACTCATATAAATATAAGTCCTTTGATATAAAAATGATTTTGAACCAATTCTCCTCCATTTCAGGTGTGCCTGGTTCTTTGGCTCTTGTATGGCCATGTGAATTCTTTATAGGGCCTCCTCTGTTCTCAGGTTTTGGCCTGGCCTCTCCGGGAATGAGACATGGTTTCACCTTCTGTCCCCCGCTGTGGTCAAAGGGCGACCTCTGGGGAGCCAACAAGCCCAACAGGACCCCCTCCCTGTGTCAACCCACAGCCTGGCAGGTGGGCTTTCAAAATTTTTGGGGTGCCTCTAGCACATCTGCCTTGCACCCCACTATGGCTGATAGTCCAGTCTTGGTACAAGTATAGTACAAAGACATAGTGGAACTGGAAAAGGTGCAGAAGAGAGCGACTAAAATGATTCCTGGGCTGGGGCACCTCCCTTATGAGGAAAGGCTAAAACATTTGGGGCTCTTTAGTCTGGAAAAAAGGCGCTTGAGGGGGGATATGATTGAGACGTACAAAATAATGCTGGGCATGAGTAAAGTGGATAGAGGGAAGCTCTTCTCCCTCTCACAAAATACCAGAACTAAGGGACATCCACTCAAATTGAGGGCTGGGAGAGTAAGAACAGACAAAAGAAAATATTTTTTTACCCAGCACGTTGTTAGTCTGTGGAACTCCCTGCCACAGGATGTGGTGATGGCATCTGGCCTGGATGCTTTCAAAAAGGGATTGGACAACTTCCTGGAGGAAAAGTCCATCACAGGTTAGAAACCATGATGAAAATGTGTCATCTCCAGGCTTAAAACCAGGGTACTTTAAGGGCCAGATGCAGGGGAGTGGTTTCAGGAGACAGAGATCTAGTCTCGTGCGCTCCGAGAGGCATTTGGTGGGGCCGCTGTGAAATACAGGAAGCTGGACTAGATGGGCCTTTGGCCTGATCCAGCATGGCTCTTCTTATGTTCTTATGTTCTGTAAAGTACATCACCCTCTATCTCATTTGAGGGTCTCGTGAAAAATGACATTCCTAGTTTTTAAGAAACTTTTACTGCATGACTAGAACTTCTCAGGATATGTGGGGTATAATTGTTCAATGCCTGTAATATTTTGACAACACGGTCCCCTTGTCAGCCGGGGGAACAGCACAGCCTAACATCCTGGTGAAGCCCTGGATGGTCTCTGGTGGCTTCCTCCCTTTGTGGCGCCACAGAATCAGCCGCAGGAAGGCCGTTGGGGCCAACGACTCCAGGTGCCTCTCAAGGGAGCCAGCGGACTCCGTGCCATTCATCCGGAAGGAGGGCAGGTGTTCAGACCTTGCTGGGAGTTCTGAATGCTCTAATCCTCCCAGGGAAGATCCCTGTATTCATCCGCTAATAGGTTTAGCAGGAATTACACAGTACAGACAAAACTTCCGCCCTGTGTCGAGGGAATCCGAGAGACCCAATTTGGCAAGGAAGGAGGTTCATTCGGGATCCCAGGGGCCACAGCGGAAGCACCAGGCCAGCCCAGCCTGGCCATGGCGGGTCGGGGGGGGGGGGGCTGCTCAAAGGAAACCTGGCTTCAGTGCCTGGGTGTTGCTCCCCCGGAGGTCTGGCCCTTTCCCCTAAATTCCCCTGAGCTGAGCCAAGGGCCGGTCTTCCTGAGAAGAGCCAAGGCAGGGTTTGTCCCGCCGGCTGTTTTTTGCCCCCAAGGCCCTCATTGCAAGGCCTGCAGCAGGAGGGGCGGCGAGAGGCAGGAGCCGGGCTGGTGCTCAGCTCCACAGGCAAAGCCAAGGCACGATTTATAGCCGTTGCGTGGTGGCTTCCGCTCCTAATGAAATTTTACTGCAGGTGGGAAGGATGCCACATCCCCTCCCAGGAAGGGTTCCTATTTATTCATTGCTGTTATTTATGGCTTGGCTGACTTCTGGTCGGTCGCTCCTCTCCCAGAGACGAAGCAGCAGCAGCTGCGGCCACCACCAGCTTCTGCCCCTGGCAGGAAGGCTCTCGAAAAGGCAGGGTCACCAGAATGAAGGGCAAGGCTACTGGACCGACAGGGCAGGATCCGTCTCCAAGCTCAGGAGACTTTGGTTTGGGCATGTGTCTCTGGGGGCCATGCCAGGGTGGGACCTGCGCAGGGGAGCAGGGATGCGCCCCCATCACCTTCTTGTCTCGCCATCGCCTCTGCAGCCTGGTCTGTGAGCCCTCCAGGTTGTCTCTTGCCCGATTCTTTCTCCTGCCTCTCCCTCCGCTGCCCCAAGACCCTTCTCCCCCTTTCGGCCTTGGTCCAGCAGCCCCTGCCCCTCCAGCTCTTCCAACTCTATGATTCTATGAGGGCGGTCTGCACATCCACCTCGGCTCTCCCAGCAGCACGGCGTCCTGTGTAGTTGTTGGCATGAGGCTAGCGCTCAGTGAACACTAAACCATGCAAGCCGGCAGACACATCTTGTCACCAGGACTTAGAGCTGAAGATTGCTGGTGCTTCCCGGGTCCAGACTTTTCTGGCCTCCATGGTATTTCATGTCCAAAAGCCTGGCTGAGGCATGCCCCGAAAAGACTCGTGTGGAGTGAAGAATGAGGAGAGAGCCGAAAGGGAACCACTGGGGGGGGGGGTGCTGCTTCCTCCCCTCTGCCCCAACCAACCCCTCCAAATTCAGGAACCCAGGAAGGCCAGGAAGAGAAACCAAAGCCGCCTGGTGCTTGGGCGGGAAACCGCGAGCAGGAGAAAGCCAGGTGTCCTGTTCTGGGGAAGGAGCAGTGTGGCCCTGGGCTCTCCCTCTAGCCGCCCCGCTGGGACCGGATGGGGGAGAGGAGCCTGCCGGGCACCCTGCAGACCAGCCACGGCTGCCTGTCAAGAGTCTGCGAGACTAAGGGTATTTGTACACGGCCGCAAATGGCTCCCAGCTCCGGAGCTTAAAATTGTTTCCCCACCAGCTCCGGAGTTTACAGATAATTAAGTGCGACCACGCCCACCTAAGCGCATCCCAGCACACTTTTCAGGTACCTGCTCTCCGGAGGTGAAAATTCCTGATGCGGATATAACGTAATGACTGCCGGGCTCTCCTTGCTTCTGTTTGTTCACTTTTTTTGCCCCCCACCCCTTTAAGAGATCTGAATGCAGAACGGAGGTGAGCGGCATTCTTTTCTTCCTTTTTTTCTCCCTCCCCTCACGCAGCCAGCAGCCAGGAGTGCGGAGGGGGTGGAAATGCAGGAACAGCGACAAACCCCTAAGATCTCTGGTCCAAATTTAAGTGGCCAGCGGATCTTAGGGGGTCGTGTGAAAAGGCTCTAAGATGGACCAGGAGTCCAAATGGAAAAAGGAAGGCTTTCTCATCTGTTCCTTCCGGAGGTCCCCAATCAAGACTGGACCCAAGGGCTTCGTTGTCTCCGATGCCTGTCAAACAGGCCCAGCCGCCAGCCCTCTGGGACCCTGCCCTTGAAGGCACATATGGGAGGGGGGCAGATTTCCTCCTTGAAAAGCTGGCACGGGGGGGGGGGAGGCGAGGGAGGCATCAAGAGGCGGCCCACGGCTCCGTCACCAGGAGGAGAGACGGGGATGGCTTTGTACTCCGATAAGCTGCAGCATTTCAGGGTTTTCTATAATCCCCTCAAACGCTGCTGCGTTCATTCAGGAGAAGAAACGGGAAGAGGGGAGGGGGGGAGTGAAAGCCAACAAGCGACTACCTGCAGGGTTAAATTTCCCCCCCCCCCCCCAAAGGCTTTAAGCGAGGGCCGACTCTCACAATCAGATAATGGGAAGTGTGCACAGGGTTTCAATTCCTGGCCCAACACGCTCAGCGCCCCAAGACCCCTGCAGAGGAGCCTTCCTCCCCCGCTCTAGGGCATCCTCTTTTGCCCTCAGGTAAGGGAGCATGGAGCCAATTCCTCCTCATGGGCAGAGCCACGGGTGATG